>VRYO01002253.1:20768870-20840706 GCA_009812075.1 Sialia sialis
CACTGCAGCAAGGCTGACAGAGAGAGATCACAGGATTTCTTGTGATCGATCCATCAAGGACTTGAACAACACAGTCCCAAATCTCTGAAGGAAACCCAGTGGCAGAGCCACTGGACAAAGGTGGTGACTGCTCCCACTCGACCACTGGGCTCACTTGTCCAAAATATCACCAGATCCTCCCAAAGAAAATCTGAGTGAGGTTTGTGAAGCACTGGAGTGTCTGCTGCTCAAACCTGCAAAGATTAAATACAAAATGGCTCCTGGATATGTATACAATAGAAGAACTCAGTAAAACATCAGGTTTTCCCTTTTGTCTTTGAGTTTTGTAACACTGGTTGTGTTTGATCCATGACATCAAAGCTGAAAGAACTTGCAGCTCAGTTTTAGTGATTATTTTCAAGTACCTTTCCTGTGGACTAACAGAGATTAGCAAAGGCACATTTTCTTCCAAGGTGTGATAGTAAATCCTGGGCTTTTAATCTGGCTTGCTGAGAGTAAGATTAAAAATAGGCAGTTTCTTTTATTTTCTAAATTGCCAGGGGCATTGGAAGAGATCTGTGATATCAGCTTTAAAATTCCAGTCTCTGCTTGATTCTGGATTCCCCCTGTTCAGGGAGAAGCTGTCTCTACTGGAGACTAGACTTTTTTTGTACTTTTATCCTTATACAGAAGATTTAACAACATTGTGCTTTAAAATGTGAATGCAGTTACCTGGGACCTTTATCACTACCACAGGAGCAGAAAGACCCATTATGAAAACATTTCTCTTACATGAGACAACCACACCACGTTTTTGCAAAGGGTGTTCCTGAAGGATTTGGCTTTTGCCATCTGTGATAAAATAGTTGCAACCACTTCCTGTGAGCCAAAATAATTCTCACTCAATTTTAAAAGAGAAAGATCCAAAAGTGCTCACCATACTCTATTTGTGGCTTTTTCACACATTCACCAAAAGACATCATTGAATGTGGCTCTTCTGAGCCCCCCAAAATTGCATTTTTAGCTTTCTTATGGGAGTGCTCACACAGGGCTGCAGTAAGCTGGGTGATGGACAGACTTTTCATTCCCTCCTTTTCATCTCAGACACCAATTTTCATCTCAGAAAAAGGAAGCAGCACAGGTGGTAAAAGAGGCCTCAGGCCACATTTCAGCCATCTACACTGGCATCTAAGTGGAGCTCATTTTGCCTTGGTTCAGCTGCTGTTCTCTCAGGGAGCTGGAAGGGCTCCTGGTCTGTGTCCCTGGCTGACACTGACACTACTGTGCAGCAATTTTAGATGCAAGAGTTGGCAGACTCAATATGACCCTTGGAAATTAATAAACCAGCAGAGATTTTCTGCTTGCCTATGCTGGGTTCAGGCTGAGAGGAAATTTATGTTAAATATGAGGAAGAATTGTTCCCTGTGAGGGTGGTGAGGCCCTGGCACAGGTTGCTCAGAGAAGCTGTGGCTGCCCCATCCCTGGCAGTGTCCAAAGTCAGACTGGACAGGGCTTGGAGCAACTTGGGATAGTGAAGGTGTTGGAACTGGATGATCTTTAAGGTTCATTCCAACCCAAATCCTTCTGTGATTCCATGAAACAGAAGCTGTTGCAGACCCTCTACCTCAATTCATTGCTCACCCCAGAACCTTTTAATTATAATATTAGCAGCAACATTTAGTTCATATGGTCAGGCTTCTTTCATCACCATGGATGTCAGATGCATGCATTTGTTGTTTTCTATTTAAAGCTTTTCTGGCTCGCAATGGAACACCTGACTCCTCATCTTAGCTCCTACCTACCTCTCTAACTCTTATTCAAACAGGCAAAAAGATACATCTGAACTAGCTAGAGGGAAAGTAACTGCTGAAGAGCAGCAGCCCATACACTGAATTTTTAACATCTAGTTCTGGAACAACATCAAAGCAGAGCACATCATTATCTTCCTTTTCCAGGAAACTAAGGCACAGAGTATCATCATCATCATCATCTTGTCTAAAATAATCCAAGGCAAACCTGGTAACAGAGTCTTATTGCCAGAACTCTTGTTTATGGCTTAGCAGCTGTCCTCAGATAGTGGACACACTCTGGAAATAAATATCATTTTCTTTTCTGTTTTCCAATGAGATCCTACTCTGGTGACACCTCAGTCTGTACAGAAGCCCATAATAATGCCTTCAGTAGCGATACATGAAAGTAATTTCCTCTCCAGTTCCCTGATTTGTGGGTTTCAGATCCAAGCTTCACACCTCTGCTGGCAAACACTGGCACAGCTCAGTATTCTGACAGTACATTTTAGGTGAGCTATGGCTGGAAAAAGAAACATATCAAAAAGGACTCTCCAGGACAGCCTCCCTTTGCTGGGCAGCATGAAATGATGAACAACATGAGATGCTGGACTTGTCATGCAAATGCCAGGCTTGGACAATGGATATTTGCAGCTTTTTCTGAACTCACCATTATTTGTGAGTGTGAGCCTTTCTTAAAGCACAGATTAAACTTTGTACCACAAAGGCTGAGACTGTACCCTTGTCTGGCAGCTGAGAAAAGGCACCCAAACACCCCCACAACAGGGGGAAACCAGAATACAGGCACTTGGACATCCTGGTTCAAGAGATAATTCCCAATGCTTTCCTCTGCTTCAGTGGAACAGTTCAGAGTCTTTCCAAAATGACTGCCAGGATCAACTTCACCAATTTCCTTATTTCCAGTAGCAATGAAAGTACAGAAGTTGGTTTTAAAATGCAAAAGCATTGCTTAATTGAAAAATAACCCATGTATTTCCTTAGAGCAGCTAACCTAGATGTCGGTAATTACTGGTAAGTAATTGTACCTGAGGCAGAATATTTACAGCACTGCCACTCGACTTTCTATGCAGTGTCTTTCATCTGAAAAAATCCATTTGCATTAAAATTACTAAAGTCTATTTCTCTTTCACATTTAGGTGGCATCCATTACTATCAGAAATTAAAAAATTCTTTGTGGGGCACAAAGTCATCAGTCTACTGTTTGAATTCGGATTTGTCTAGATTTATATAGGCTACAGTCTCTAAGGCTACCTTGATTATTAACTTCCCTATTAACTTCCCCTTATTATTGGGAGTTGTGTAGCTGATTCTCTTCAAAAGTTTAGACAATTCTTCCTGTCTCTCATGATTTTTTCCTTTCTGGAAAAAGACAATCTTCATTATTAACACTTTAGCATTAACTCAGAGAGTCCATGCTCAAAGACTTCAGAGATTTCAGCACCCCCTTGTTTGAGAATCCCAACAAAGCCGGGTCTGTTTTGCATCTGCACTAAGATCAGGGACTTCTTGTGTGAGCTGGGGAAATCTCAATCCCCCGTAAGCATAGGAAAACAAATTTATCACTTGAGTGTTCCTTTAAAGTAGTGCACATGTCAAGGGAGCCCTTTCAAACACTCAGTCCCAGACTGCAATACTCATCATAGGTCTTAGCTGACAGGTTGTGAATGGAGTCTAAAAAATGTTCAGCTTTCCGCGTGGCATCCACTGCAATAAATTTCAGTATTTAGTGCAGATACAGTGCCTTGCCTGTCTTCTGTGCATGTAATACTTTTGCCCTTGCCACATTCATCTTGTTCCAATAAGTTTAAGTCAGAACTCAGTGTGTTGGGACAATTCTGTCCCAACATTCCAGAGAGCCTATATGCTTGCTTAAAATAGTCAAATCCCTATGCACAGTGTGACAAATCCCACCCACCCACTCCAAATAACTCAGCAGAGTGGCGTAGCAGTGAGTCACACTTGCTCAGGACAGCCAGGCTGCCTCCAGGCTGCTGCTGGCATTGATGGATTTGGAAGCAGAGCCTCAGGGAGCTGCCTCCTCCACGTCCAGGAGATGTGCACAACAAATGTCACACTTGGCTGCCTCTCCTCTGCCTTCCTGCAAACTCTGGGAGCCCATGAGATCTCTGCTCCAACTCAGTCCTGGTCTGTTTGTGCTTCATGTCAGCACAGGGAGGCTGGAGGCGGCTCTCCCCCTCTTCTGACTTTCATCTGGCTGCCACAGTCTGCCACATTTCTCCTTCCCCACAGTATGAGCACATTCTGAGCTGGCCACTGAAATAAGTCAGCACAAATAGTTTGTGGGGGACATTATTTTAACCTGATGGTTTTTGGCAGTCTCTGCATGCTTCTGTATTGCTGCAGCTGGAGGGATGGGCAGCTGTGCCTCAAAACTCTGGAAATCCTGAAACGCAGACCCACAGCTGGTTTGTACACACATCACTATAGCAGTGGCCTGGGGCTCTGAAAACAGAATAACACCAGCAACAAAGAGAAAAGCTGACACTTTCACCCTTAGGAATGGTCCAGAAATAGTTTAGTCAACAGGAGAAAGTTTTTAAACAATAGGCAAGGCAAAGATCTTCCTGATCTTACATTTCCCTCTATCTGTGCAAGGAAAGTTTTGGTATAATTCTAGGTGGAGGACAAAAAAAACCCATGGGAAAATAAACTTCCTAAAATGGTCCAAAATGGACCTGGGCAGAATGAGCAGCAATCTTTATTCTCTGCCTTTACATCTCAAACAGAGCTGCTAAGTCAAGAGCCCTTTTCTTGTTAACACATGGAAATCTACGGAAAACCCCCAATTTCCTGAAGAGTCAATGTCAGTTTTTCATACCGCCATGAGGTCTGCACATAGCAAAAGAGAGAGAAGTGGAAGAAAAGCAGAAAGGAAGGAGAACAGGCCACAGCACCCAACATCAAGGACTGTGACTCCACTCACCATGAAACTTAAGAAAGAGCAGGTAAAATTCTTCTCACTTCACTTTTAAGACAAAGTGGAGCGCTCTCACACACTTCCTCACATTCCTTCCCGCTCTTTTCCACTGAGACTTCTCTCTTTACTCAGTCATCTTTGTTGTATGTTTCTTTACATTCACATTGGCTAATCTTTCAAATTTTGAAGGACTCCTTTGCCAGGGAATTCTTGGGGATATAGCTTTGCTTTGATAAAATCCAGAGTGACTAAATTAACTAAGGACTGGCCAAATTAACAAAGACTGACAAAAGACAAGATTCTTTTTTTTTTAACTGGAACTCCTGCTTTACCAGCAACAGTTTTTAAAGAATCCTATAATAAAACATGCATGCTTCCACCTTTGTGTTCTGCTGTATTACGTCTTGGCAACTAAGACTTTCAATTTATTAATATCACAATCTATGTACAGATCTTGTTGGGAATTTGGACCTTAGCCTACATTTGACCTTAAAAAAATCCCAAATGTGTAAGTACCTTTAGAACAATTTTTTCAAATTTTAGAACAAATTCTCACCTCCTCGCACACAGCTGAGAACTCAAAGTCTTAAAACAGTGAATCCTGATGCTGCTGAAAATCCTGATGGCTCAACTCCCATCCTTATCAGTCAGCAATCTAAACACATCACCTTCAAGGTGCTTTAAGCATGTTCATATATTCTCTAAAGCAAATAGATGTAAATGAAACCCAATTATAAACAATAAACCCCAAATCTCCCAGTTGGCCAAACTCACATATTTCTAGTAAGTTTGTGTATATTGGTATTGTGGCTTCATGGCAAATGAGCTTTAGCCATAGCAGCCATCAATGATCTCTAGAAGTGTTATTAAATTATGTGTTCACACTGAGACACCCCAAACAGGTTGGATAATGCAACACCAAATTAAAACGTTGGGTATTGTGCACTACACTGAAACTGTATTTATTTAAAGGTATAACAAAAGAAAGGTGGCGATGAAATTCAAACTGAGTGGAGTGAAAAAATGAAAGCGCTGCCATTGTGGGATATCACAATAGTAATGAACAAGTGAGAATTGAAAGAATTGCTTGATTTATGCCTTTAACAAGCTTAACCACACACAAAGCAAACTGTCATCGCCTTTTACTCTTTATCTGCAACAATTAGCAGAGCTAATGACTCCTTTTGCTTTCTCTATGAGACAAGATGTGATCCAATCCCCACTGGAGAAGAGTTCACACAATACAAGGAAAGGCACAAAGGGGAAGGTGATCCCTTTTATCTCCTGTTATTTATCTGGAGTCATTCTTCCCAAATCCAAGCAGACACTGTGGTGTGTCTCATTATTTGCAAAGCACTTTGGAGCTCAGAACACAACTGGAGCTTTCATGCTGGCCTTCAAAGGGATCTTCTCATGGCTCTGCCTATAATATCCTGAGAATTAAACAGATCTCTTTACAGAGACATATGCAAGGAGCACCATGGGTTTACAAAGACTGAGTCCATGAGAAAAATGCATATAAAGTCGACAGAATTGCAAAATGAATGAGAGCAGGGAGAGCAGCAGGCATCAAAGAGCTGAGAGTCAGGAAAGCATTTGAAAAAGTGCCCCTCAAAATATAATTTCCCATTGGCTCAGACATAAATACTGTCACAGGAACTGTCTGAAGGACTGCAAATATGGAATAATAACAGACAAGGGGGTTGTGTCTCATATGTTTCCTATAGAGACAAGGGGTAGCTCTTGTTTCATGGAGCATCTCCATTTGTGATGTGTGAGAGGCAATAAAACAACTGGTGAATAAAATATGTAGATAACAGTAAGCTGAGAGGAGGGGGTAGAGAAACACAAATGAGAGCAAAAGAAATAATACAAAGAGCCTTAGAGAGCTTAGAAATATGGGCAGGAAATAAGTGAGATGCAGCTCTTGGAAAATGGTGCACTAATTTATCAGGGGAGAAATGGCATTCACTGGAGGGAGAAGTATGGAGAGCAATAATGCTGAAAGAAGGAGAGAAGGAAGCCAATGATGCATTTGTAATTTGACAGAACAAAAAGGGGTTTTAGGGTTTTATGGCATTGTCCTTGTGGAACAGTGAGCACCAAATAGAAGATTCCTTTTGTGCAGCTATGAAGAGGGAAAATTGGGAATACTGATTGTGATGTTCACCAGTGCCTGGTATGACCAGCCTTGACTTTGAGAAAACTCCTCCTAGGAGTAGAGGCAGATAAATAGAATTCTCCCGCTTCCAATTCAGGCAACACAGAGTTCACACACGCCTCACATCTTGTCCTGAAGCACCAAACATGAGAACTCATCCTTGGCACTTTGTTTTGGTTTAACTCCTACACTGCTAGAAACTCTGGATTTAGGCTGATAGGAGACCAAAGTAAAATGTACTGAGTTTGTTTCAGGACGTTTTATCACCAGAAAATTACTGTCAATTAACAAGGAATTATGAAGAGAAAGGGGTTAATATGTATGGAGGGATAAAAAAAACAAGTTTGCAGCAGGCAGTGTCCACATAGGATAAACCTTAAAACTGGAGTTGCCAACTGTTGTCCTTTGTCTGGAGGTGACAGATCCAGGATGATTGAAACCAGTGAGGATCTGTTTTTCTAGCTCTCTTCCACCCTTAGTACATGTGGCTAAATTAAAGATAGCAGATGCCTTTTTGGGACAACTAACTTCCCCAGGAGGCAACTCTTGATTTTTAATGGGATTTTTAAGTGGATATATACCACCTAGAGCCCAGCTCACTCCTCTGACTGCCTGTTGCTTCCTCAAAAACTTCATGCAGCCCACAATGGTGGGACCCTCTGAATCCCCTGCAGAATCAGCTCTGTTCTTGGATTCAAAATCAGTTGAAGACAAATCATCCATGCTCCTTTTAAAGACTACCTTCACAAGGAAATATCTCTGAATTTGTATTAACAGCCACTGAAGGGGACAAGGGGAAAGCAGGTGATTTATCCTTTCTGAGAGTGAAATCCAATGTGGGGGAAGTTGTCCCTAAAGCAATAAGTGAGTTATTTATATTTCAATGCCTTTGATGATCTCCAATATCCTCCTGGATAATGACTCAATCCCTTACCAAGAGTTTGTTTGCTTGCTCATGTATACAAGATACTGCAGCAAAAACCTTACCTTCCTACAAAAATAACCTGAAGGAAAGTCCCAAACATGCCTGTACCTGGATGCAGACTTTTGGTAATCCTCCTAAGCAGATTCCTTCCATGATTCTCTATGCAGGCTCTGGGCAATGTTCCTTCAGTCAGCTAACAAAAGGCTGGAATGGTTCTGGCATTGTCCAGTTCGGCATTTCAAGACCTTCTCTGGGCTGAGCTGATGAGCAAGCAAAAGGCAAAGACAGAGTTATGCAATATTAACAGAAAGATAAATTATGAGAATATATTTTTTTTGTAACAAAAATGGAACATTTAATTTCCTCTTTGCCTCTAATTGGAAAGTGATGCTTAACAAATGCTCCTCTCAAAGCATTAAAATCTATGGCCATAAAATAGCACACAGCTGGCAAACCGAGTATTTCTTACTGACACATAGATTTATGACCTCATTGGAAATACCTTGGGTAACAACAAAACCAAAAAATTGTGCCATCAGCAGTGTAATTGTCACCCTGCAACTTCAGTGCTGTTAGTCAGCACAGCATCAGCTGTGAGTCAATATCAAATATATCAAGGCTTCCTTTCAATTACAAAATGAAAGTGGCAACATCTCCCAATCTTTTTGTTGCACTTTTCAAATACAAATGTTCAAGAAGAGCCTCCCATCCTGGACAGGGCTGGGAGAAACCAGAGGAGAGAACACTCCCAATGAATCTGTCTTTTACCACACAAACTTAGCTCATCTCCCCATCCACATCTTCCCAACAATTTAAACCCTTTCCACTGCCAATTCCTCAGACTTTACATTTGAGGCTTCCTTAAATATTTGGTGCTGTATATTGCATGAGACTCATCCCCCTAGGCATTTTATCTCTAACCAGATGTGGTGAGGCAGAGTAAATTTTGGGGGGAGAGTGCATCCCTCAGCTCATCTTAGCACTGAAATGACGAGCACAAACCAGCTTTGCTTGGATGAGTGTCTGGGTCAGGCAGCATCCCTGCAATGCAGACCAGCCTCACCAGCTCCCTGGGAGTGTTGTTGACAGTGTGACATTTCTTCATATGAGTTTTTAATCACCAGAACCAGGGTGTTAGAAACCCTGCCATTTGTTCTCATTGTGCATTTCCTTACTGCGCCAGACACTCCTCCAGCATCATTTGTGACCCCTGGGACACCCACGGAGGCACCTCTGGGACAATGGGGCTGTTCCACCTGCCTGGATTAAACTACAGACACGGACACAAAAGTGCATTAACACAGGGGCAAATTTGGAGGTGAAACATTACAGCACAAGCAGCCTAAAAAAACCAATTACAGCTGGAGTACAGTGCAACCCTAGCTGAGGATGAACCAAACTAGGAAACATTAAATAAAGACCTTTGGGGTTTTGGTATCAGGGAAACAACACAAAGGGCAGAGAGCTCCCTAAATCAGGAACTAGAAAGGCTGGTCTTTGTTTTTCTGGTCTGAAGCCTTTCCTAGATCAATCACCGGGAGCTGGCAGCCCCAGGGTGAACAGACTGTGTGGGAGCTGCTTTTCATTGAAGTGTCAACGAGCCAGGCTGTTCCCCAGCACAGACCAATTGTTACTTTTGCTGTTGCTAGGATCTGGCATCCTCAAAAGGGGCTTTAGGGGAGCCTCTAGGAGCGGCCCTGACACTGCTGAAATTCCTCGGGATCAAATGACTCCTTTAGAAACTGCTGTCTGAACTGTGATAGTGCTCCACAAACAGCAGGAAAAAAAGCTGCAGGAGAATCCTCCAGGAAAGCATCTCTTGGGCAATGTCCCCTCTCATGTGCCACCCTGAACTCTGGGAAATCCCACCTGCATTAGACATTCAGCTGCCTCAGAAAGTTCTCCTGAGAGAGAGAGGAAGCTCTGAGTTCAAACACATGATATCCAGATCAGGGCAATGATTTTAGTTAGTTTTCCTCTTTAGGGGGTTGGGCTGACTCTGAGACAACGGTGTGGGAGAGACAAAGGGTCTGTCAACAAATCGCACTGTCACCGTGCTTCAGTGCTAACCAACACAAGCTTGGGAACAGGAGGGAAGGACTTGAGGCTAGAATAACTTGGTCTAGTGGAAAGCATCCCCACCCATGGCACAGGGTTGGAACTGGATGATCTTTAAAGTCCTTTCCAATCCTGACCCTTCTGTGATTAAAACATTTCCACAACTTCTTTTTCCCTTTAACAGCTGTTCAGGGCAGGAGGACATACACTCCTTCCAGGCAGATTTGGTCTTTGATTCCTAATACCTGGGGTGAAACCCCCATTAATTCATCAATATTTTGGAGACGATCAGCCCTGCACTTTTGGAAAAGAGCTGTCAATGTCTCCCAATTCCATGGCAGAAAAATGCTGCTGGAATAAGCTGCAGCTGCTCCCTGCTCAGCCCTTCATTACATCCCTCCACTGAAGCTCAATGTTTTGATTTGATTCAATAAGCAGGAATGAAACATTTGAACTGAAGAATGGCCAAGCATTTCATTTAGGTCAAAGGAAACATCCCGACCTTTCCAAACATGCTGTTCCCCGAGCAGCTGAATTAATGAAGCCTGGTTTCTAATGACTTTCTTCCCTCCATTCTGCTTTCCCACCCCCCTGCCCTGGCATCATGTTGGTTCCCTGATAGCTAATAAATGGGAAGGAGGGAAGGATAAATCAACCTTTGCTTTAAGAGGAGCACTAAAAGTATTTCTCGTGTCTGAGTGTCAATTTTGAGATAATCCCTGAGGACACTATCCCACAACAACCTAGAATGGAAGAAACTGGTCCATGTATTTTGAAGTTAGTAGCTAGGAATAAAAATATCCACTTTTTCTTTGTTTCTGCCAAACTGGCAGCATTTCCATTTTTAGCACTGTGTGGATCAAATGTCGAGGTATCAGAATTGCCCACTCCGGTCATAACTGTGGTAGACTGGGGATCTCTGTGGTCCTTATGACAGAGGCAGGATGAGATAAATCCATGAAGGACATGTCTGAAGAATACATTGATCTGTCTGCTGTGGACCTCAGAGTGACAGTATCTGGACCAGTAACTCAGAAGGCTGCTGGAAGGATGTCTGTGACTCCATGTCAATTCTGAGCTGGATGCAAAAATGACCCTTCAGTAATTTGCCCAGAAAATGATACTAAAAAAAAGATCAAAGCACACACTGCTCTCTTTTTCTACTAAATTAAGAAGTGAAAACAGGATCTTATATGGGAACAAATCATATCAGTGTAAACCTGGAGAATGATTGCAACCTGTTCCTCATTTTTAATCTACACATGTTTTGAGGTGCCAGCTGTGTGGATTTCTCCCTTAGAAGAATAACCAGGCAGTGGTTCAAGAGCTTCCTGATAATTTGCCAGCACAGGACAATAAGGTTTGCCAACATCTTCAGCCATGATCTTACAGGAATTGCTGAGTTTTCCATGCTAAGTTCTTAAAAAAAAAAAAAAAAAAAAAAAAAAAAAAATTAAAAACAATTCTTTGTATTGATGTGAAATATTTTTATGTCATTTGGGAACCTTGTAGAATTCCTTATTGTGACACTGCTGCAGAGTCAGGGCAGCAAGAAAGGTTCAGGAAGGGAGGAGATGAAGCTTGGTGGAATCTCTCAGCTTCATTTCTTGGGACAAGATGTGGGGGCTCTGAAAAGGTGGGAGCTGCATGTCCTGTGAGGACAATGTACTGCCCAAGCAAGAGTTGTTATTATGTCCATGAGCTCCATGAAGCCACAGACATGGTTTACCTCTTAAAGTCAAATAACTGAACTGATGCACTTCTAAAAAGTGTGTGAAACCACACACAACATGCCTGTTAACACAGAGGCACCTCCTGCACACACACAGACCATTAACACAGGGCTTCCCTGCATCCTTACCATGGAACAGGAGAGCAGAAAAAGTGCCACAGCTCATAGAGTACTGGGCACTTCCCACCTGGAAAACTCAAAGCCTGGTAGCACCTGTAGAAAATCTCCAAGGAAGAAAAAGTGTTTGCGTTTATCCTTGTAAATATTCCTGAGAACACTGTTTTGGCCACAGCGTTGAGGCTGACCATACACAGCCTTGGCGGCAAAGGAGTTTCCTTCCCAAACATCTGGCTTTCATCTGGGCAGACACACTCAGACAGGCTGTTTATTTTAGGAACCCCACCCGCACCTCTGTGCCTGTGCCTCCCTGCCTGTGCATGTTAAAAAATTAACTTAATTAGCTCCTGCTTCCACCTACTGTGCTACAAGTGCAGAGGGATTTCAGTGACTTGGTGAAATGACTGGTGGGTTTATACAGGTGTTAGTGAGAGCACAGCTGAGCACAGAGAAAATATTCACACAGAAAATATTCACAGAGAGTGGCAATCTGATTCTAATGCATCACAAAACCCCTGCTTGTGCAATGGATGTCCCTGGACATTAAAACACATTACAAAAATCTTGAACGCAGAGACATTTCTTGCAAGCATCATGCTGGAGAGAAAAAGAGGATTTTTAAATTTCCTCCCCACCCTGCCACCTTTTGGAGTTAAGAGCTCAATGCCTGCACTATTTGCGGGAGTGGACCATAGCCTCATTGCATTAGGGGAGGCAGGTAAGGACAGAAATATCCTGGGAATGACACACCACAACCAAAAACCATGCAGATTTGTTTTCCACATAAGTCTCTGCTGTTCCAAATCAGAAAGGGAAAAAATGAGCCTGTGTTGATGAAAATAACTGGAGAGCTCCTTAGTTTATCAAATAGCAAATGGCTTCAGTAGGAGGAAAAGCAGAACATACAGTCATTTCACACTAATAAGCCGCACCTATTTCACTGAAGAATTGAGCTGATTCTGGAAGTGCAGCTAATCACCAGGTGCGGTTTATTTATGGACGAATTCTGGTGAAATGCCAACCCGGAAGTGCAAGCCAGCTGGGGAGGGAGCTGCCGTGGAGCAGCTTTGCCGCCTTCGTGCTTTGCCAAGTTGCTTTGCCAGCTTTGCGTGGCCAGCCTGCCATGCCACTGCTTTTGAGTGGCCACGGCAGCCAGTGCCAGGGGCGGGAGTGCCGGGGCCTGTGGCACGGGGAGGGCACCTGGGGCTGCGTTTAAAGGCTTCGTCGGTCTGTGAAAACTGTTTATAAATTGTGCACCTGACAGCAAACCCCGCGATCGTGCAATACTGTTACTAACTCGTTACTTTGTTGCGCATTGAGCCTCGCTTCAAAAAAATAAAGTGAGGCTTATCACTTGATGTGGCTTATTTATGGACAAATTCCATGGTCTTCCCAGCTACCGGAAGTGTGGCTTACAACCAGGTGCGACTTATGAGTGTGAAATTACTCTGTATGGCTTGCTTTATGTAATAACTAAATTATATTTATGTTATCATGCGATGCTAAATCACATTATCTGTTTTATGATTATATACATGTACGCATACACATACCTCTATAGATAAATGTCTGTGAACAAATGAATGGTCAGCAGGATTCATCAGGCCATTAAACCAACAAGGTTTGTCAGTGCAAAACATACACCTTGTCACAGGGAGATCAGATCACTGAAGCAGGTATTTGTATTAGAAAATTTGCTCTTGGCTCCGCTAGACTTTCTAATCAAAAGACATCACAAGTGCCTGTGTTTACTGATGGATGTGCAGCCCTTTTTTTTCCTTTAATTTTGGGGGCTTTGGCACTCCAGCTGGTTAGTAAGCCCTCTTCCTCTCACTTTAGTCTACTTGGAGAAGCAAAGAGCTCCTCCAGTTCAGTCAGGAGCAGCTCAGAGACACCAGGGTGAGGTTGGGTTGGCAAGTCTGGGTAGGCTGCTTTGCCTTGGGTGAGTCTCTGTGCCTCCCAAACAAAGGATTTATGGAAAGTCAGCATGCAGGGCACTGCAAGTTGGCTTGGAAGAACACGAGAAAGAAGCTGAGGGAGCTGACTGGAACCTTTCTGGGATTTAACAATCTTCTTCCCCCAAAGGGAACAGATTAAAACATGTCCACCAATGGGAAGGGAAGGGCAACAGAGAACAGCAAAACGTAAGAGCACACAAAGTATAAGAATGAAACTTACTGGCCTTGGGCACATGGGAAACCTGAGAAAATTGGGGATCTCATGCACATAGGCTCAGGGGTACTTCCAAAATAAACATGGAGAGCGTGTGAGCGCTGCGCTTTGCTCTGGGAGGATGGGTGGAGTGAGAAGGGAGCAGTTCAGGTGGGAACTCAGGAGGCAAAATTGTGTCTAGCACCACATGACAACAACATAAAAACAGCTCTGTTATACTCTTACGGGGACTACCTGACATTTTTCCATGGGTTCAGGGCTCCAGTGACTGCATGACATTTTTCCTTGGGCAACAAACTAGTCATGAGGGGTGGGGGCACAGACTTTTCTTTGCCCTCAAACTCATAAAATCTGAACTATGACCATTTAAAGATATGCAATTTTAAAAGTGATGTACAGTAAAAAGAAAATAAGTTAAACAGAGGTTGATTTGTTCCCTTAACTCTCTTACCTGTTCCTCCTCCAGGCACATTTCTGGGTGACCTGACTGCACTTCCCAAGAAGAAATTCTCCTGAACTTTGTCTAGTGCTTCTTTCTTGGCAAGAAAGTCTTGCACCTCCCAATCATAGAATCATCTGAAATCAGAGAGAAAAGGGTTTTGAAGCCATCATCACATCACCCAACATAACATGGACTTTGTATTTGAAAAACAAAATTTTCATTCATATTTTGATCATTGACCTAAAGGTACTTCAAATGTCTTATAAATTTGGCTACCTATAAACTGGGTTTTTTTGAGCCAAACAGGATGGTATCCCTGTGGGGGAAAAAAAAAGGAGACAAAAGTGGTCCAATACCCATTACATTTAGCTATGTGCCATTAGTTTCTCAGATAAGTGTGTGTCTGTATTTGCCATTTAAGTGATGCAAAGATAATTTATGATCAATAGTGGCAGTAATTAAAGAGTGCAAAGAAAATAAATGGTGCTAAAAATTTTGACGCAATTGCACCGGGTTGAAATTTTTATCTTATGTACATACACCCAAAACAGGAGTTCCTAAAACAACTGTACGGTGGCGTGCACTTTAAAGGCAAAACAGAAAAGCAGAAGCCTCAAATCCCAAATCCCACCAAGAGCCCCAAGTCCCACGAAGAGCCCCAAATCCCATGAAAATACCTCTGAACTCTCATCCAGGAAAAGAGCTGGCAGGACTGACACTTGTGCACACAAACCAGTCATGGCAGTCTGCTGGAAGATGCTCCCCATGGGCCAGTGTGAGACAAGGCGCATCATGCCAAACCATTCCAAATATTCCTGGTGCTGGACAAACCTTCTGTGGAAATGTGCAGACATCGCCCATGCACTGGCTGAAGAAGGTGCAAGGTAAATCCAAGCACTGGGGAAAGAAGTTCCTGGGGCTCCTGGGAATTTGCTGTTCTGCTTTCCTGAGCAGGGAGAGCAGCACAAGGCAGCATAGAGGATTTAGAATCAATGAGGCTGGAACTGACTGAGGAAGGGCCAAGACACCTCAGGGTCAACTGGGACAGTGGGCAATGGGTACCAGTCCAAAAATAGTCCAGCTTAGCCATGGAAGGGACCCTGGAAGCCACAGCAACCATTAGCCCAGAGTATTGTTTGACATGTGGGAACAACTTGCTCACTGAGTGTTTTGACCTTCATCAGGCCATGTACAGGAGGCAATATTTTGTAATCAGCAAGCAAATTGAGCTAGTTCTTAGCTGGAGTACAATAGGTCAGTGCCCCACTGCTGAGCATCACACTTTCAGTGCCATAATTTTTCTTTTACCGTGACAAAAACAGAATTTGATTAGAGCCCCATCCCGGGTGATTTGTGCAATCAGTAACCATAAGCTACGGTTTCAAAGATTAAGAGATGCCCTATAAATTATGTACACGCAGAACACGGCAGCTGAAACATTTCTAGAAAACAAATCTTAAATCAGATTTGTTTGTAAAGCCCCTGGAGATCTCATCCTTCCCCAGAATAAATGAGTGGGGCCAAAGGCAGCTCTGTGGTTTGCCTGCTGCCAAATAAGAGCATGTGACAAGTGAGCTTGTGGCTCCTACGCTGCACTAAATTTGGGAGCATGGGCTTTCAAATATAAATATTTTGAGATAAGAACAACTATCTCAATGCTAAAATGATATCACTTCAGTCTGGGTTGAGGAACCAACAGAGGAAATTTTGTGATGTGAAAGCTGACAGTACCACGATGCACTTACAAACAGAACTAGGCTGGGTTAAAAGACATGCCCAAACGCTAAACAAAGGTTACCTCACATCTAAACAGGGACAAAAAAATAAATGTAGGGAGCTATGAGTTGCACTTTGAGGAATGATGAGCTGGCTAATGCGAAGAAAGCATTGCTTTTGCTCGGATTGGCACGATGCCATTTGTGACCTCATTTAAACAAAAACAAAATCAGAAATATCCTTCATACATTTTTCTGAGTCATGGAGATAAATCAAATGAAGCTAACTGGAGTAGCCCCTAGAATGCTTTTTCCTTCCCCAGAGGTTTCCCTGATGCTTCTTCTGCCAACTAGAGCCAGTACATCTGCACAGGCCCAGGTGAGTGGTGCTGCCACCAGTACAAATTCTTCTCCTTCCTCCTCCAGACCCACACTGGGGACTCCACAGAGGTATTCAGAGGTCAGGAAAGTTTTCCTGCTATTAAAAGTTACCCTCAAAATCAGCCCTGAAGCTTTTGATGCCTTCGTTCTACATTGCAAACTAACAAAGGGGACAATAATAATTAACCCTGCATTTCAAATGTTAATTACAGAGGCATAGGTCTGATAATAAAAAGTACATTTCCATTGAACTTTAATTAACCCCAAATCCTTGCCTTACTCTACTTTTAAGACTTATTGCTAGACAATACAAAAATTTATGATATTTGGATTGGAAACACAAATATAATCTAAGGACAGATGAATTGTAAGATAAAGGAGCATCAGTTTGCCACTAAAACATTTTGCTTGAATACACAGTTACATCACTATTACTCAGTACATTTGAGCTATTATTTACTAATTTTGCTGATGCTTAAACACACATAGAACAGCTCTGGGGAGCATCACACATGAAGAGACTGTCATATATATATTTAAATCCCAGGTACATAGGGGGCAGCTCAGGCTAATCAAATGCTGATTGAGTGTTTAGTTTGGCTGAATGCTTCAGACAGATCTACATTCATCACTTCCAGGGTGAAAATTCATCTTGCTCTCACTAGTTGTTTCCTAATCAGCTGACAGCTCAATTCACTTTGATTGCTCCCTCTGACCACACCATGGCTGGCTGCATCCTTTGCCTCCCAATCACACTAACTGACCCCTTAGTCAAGAATATTCCAGGTTTCAGTGCTCTGCTCACAGCTAATTGCACCCCAATGTGCAATTTTAGCTGAGCATTCAGTGTGCATTTCCAGGATGGGCACAATATTTTAGGAGGCACTTGAATTACAGGATTAGTGGAAATAATCTGCATGAAGGCACCACGTGTGGTCCTACAAAACCTGGGAGACAGCAATTAACTTAGGGTCTGTCCAACAGCTTAGCAGAAAGCACAACTGGCTCTGTAAAAGAAATCACAGTGTTTCAAACAAAACTGACCACCCCAGTTTTGTGCCAAACTAGCATCCATCCACGGAAAACTGTTGACCTTGCCTAATTACCAAAATAAGGTTCTGTTAGAACCCCACCACGTCCCTCACATGCTCTCCAAAATGAGAGTTATTAGGAGCCAAGGAGATTTAATACATAAATTTAAAAGCAGGGGATCAAGGAATGACTCTGCTGCCATCAAACATTAAAATAACACCGTGTATACAATTTGCACAAACAGCAGGGAGCAAGCGGAATAGGTTTGGGAAACTTACCTCTGTCAGGAAAAGTATCTGTTGTCAGAAGATGGAAATTAATTTGGGAAAGTGCATTCTAGTCAACACTTTGTTTGCATTATGTGCTGCTAGTGGAAATTAAGCACCATATAAAGTTTACCCAAGGTTCTTAAAGGGTTTGTTTGCTGCCAAGAAATTAGTTTCTTAACACTAACCATTTCTGACAAATTAAGGAAATCCAGCGTGTAAAAACACCAAGCAATTTACTTACTAAAAAAAAAAATGTACTGTCCTCTATATTTAGAGATTTACCTAGTTTTGTTCCAGATCTACTTTTAAAGGCTTCAAATTTTGCAGATCTGACCTTATTTCAGATGACTCTGGAGAACCAGGAGGCAGATGCTACATGCTTAGAAAGCAGAAAAACACCAAATGTGAGAAGCAGAATTTATGTGGGGCTCTCCCAAAAGATTACCTTGTGTTATCTTGCACCTGGTGTGAGCCCAGACTCCACCTGCACACTCAGAGATGGAACTCCCTGCAATACTCAGAATATTTCTTAGTGTTCACAGAGTCATTAAATTAATATCAGTAACAACACCAATAATGTTCTGCTAATAGGTCTTCACATATTTGAAGGAACAGCAGAGGGCATATGTGGTCTTACTACCAAGAAAGAGCATTTGAGAGAGCAAGTTTTCAGCAGTAGGAATGTCAGCATCCTCTGTGATAACAATCATTAGAAGAAAAGAGCTGTTCTTGTCTATTAATTATAACTTGTAACAATGGTAGGGCTGGCTGTGAAGCTGCTGTAAAAAACTGCAGAGCCTAACCACTTCCATGGATCCAACAAGAGGTCAAAAGCAATGTATTAATTGGAATTCTTGTTATCCTGAGACAATTTAGGGGCACCTCATCTCAGCTAACACATGTCCCATGCTCAGGCAAAGCTCCCAGATGATGGAGATGGATGAGAATCCCTGGAGATCAGCCCTGTTCAAGGCTCCTGCTGCAGAATTTTGGCCAAGAATCAGGGATTTTAAAGCTTTCCACTGGTTCTGCGATGTTCAGAGAGAGGGCTGTAGCATCCCCATGCTTTGTCCCATTTCCAGATGCCATCGTTTAGGACCTGGGAAATTCTTCCAGCACAGGTGAGGACTTCACACAAAGAAGAGGGAGCTGGCAGGACTGAGTGGGGGAAAGTATTTAGAAATTATAGAACACACTAATTCATTTTTTTTCCCTTTCTAATTCATTGTTTTTCCTTTCTAATTAATTTTTTCTTTGTAATTACTAAGGCACTTCCATTGGGTAAGTGCTTGTACACCCTCAGTGTACAGGTGGCAGTGGCAGCAGCTTTAAGAGCACATTTACTATGCTGCAGCCTGAATTTCTCTATCTCTCTGGGTGAATGTGCAGGTGCTGTCGAGCACCACGTTGCTATGGCTACTCCTGGAGCACTACCTGAACCCACTGTGTGCCAAAATCAGCCTAGGAGGAGTCTGTGAGAACAGCAGCCAGCACAATTCATGCAGGGCAGAGGTGCTCTGAGCCACCATCCACAGCAAACACTTGGGGCAGGTGATGCTTTAGGATTTGCAGTCCTAGAAGCAACTCTTAGGAGGAGAAAAAAAAGCTGCAAGACTTGATTTCCTTTTATTCCAGTTCAGTTTCAGGCAGTTAGAAAGAGCTAGCCCCAGGATGAATGCAGCATAGGCAGAAGGATCATTAACAGCACTGCACAGCTCCTTGCATGAGCATTTTCTACTACTCACTTTCTTTTTTTAACTCCTGTGCTTTTCACCATGCGCTGCCTGATCTGTTTTGTTTTCAGCTGCCCACAGGCATTCAAAATGAAAGCAACAGTTATGGATCTGAAACCTGTGATGCCAGAATTCAGACTGAAAACACTCTTTCCAGGCTGTGAAAATTACATTTTCAATTATCAGATTGGCAGGATGTTTGCATAAACATTCATAGAATCCTAAATGGGTTGGAAGATACCTTAGAGATCATCTTGTTCCACACCCTCCCATGGGCAGAGACACCTCCCACTGCCCCAGGTTGCTCAGAGCCCCCTCCATCCTGGCCTTGGACACTGCCAGGGATGGGGCAGCCACAGCTTCTCTGGGCAACCTGTGCCAGGGCCTCACCCCCCTCACAGGGAACAATTTCTTCCTCATATCCAATCTAACCCTACTCTCTTTCAAATTGAAATTATGAAAATTCAAATAATAAAAATGATTTAGAATCAATAACTCTTGCTAAAAGTTGATATGCAGAAAAAGACATTCCATAAAGCAGTTACTGAAATACGAAATACACACAAGTAAATACAATGGAAAAGATTCTACCTTGTCTTTACTCAAGCCACTCAAGAAATTACCAAGGGCTGAGAAAACGTTGTCATTGCTGCTGCTATTTCTGTGAGCACCAGAAAGTGAAAAAACTATTATCCCGACCCAAACTTTTGAGTGGAAATTCCAAACTACCATTTACAAACGTTCACAAAGACAAGTTCTCACTGCTCCTGAGAGGAGTGGGAACTTCTCTGCTCTCCTGTAGATACTAACACATGGCAAGAATTGCACTTTTCAGAACAGAGTGAGATACCTGACATTATCCGAGCATGTCCCTACTTCCTCTTCCTACCTGAGACATGTCATGGGTTAACTGAACTGCCCTCTCCTAAAACATATTACTTCATCTGGTGTTATATACTGCTTATATTTTATTAGTTATTCCTCTGATGGAATAAAAATACTCATTAAGGTGTTGTAGAGAGCTGTTAGAGTGTTTGTGTTGTGCTTGGTTCCACCACAGCATGCAGGATTTTAAAAGAGGCTTTCAGTACATTGTTGCTCTGAAAACATCCATTGCTGTTATCTGTTACATTTATCCCTAAAAGCCCCACCAAGACTGTACAAGGCAGTTTTAAAATCCACAAGATGAGATTTGTAACACATTTTTCCTAGGACATGAAACAACGGCAGATGGGCAACTTAGCCACAGAAACTAATGTAGCTGCCTCAAGGAAAGATCTCATCTCCTGGCTCACCTCAAGTCCTCATCCACTAAACTGTGCATAATTTCTGCTCCTGCATTGGATCTTGCATTATTCCCAGTAACTTGTGCGCAGAAGAGATTTATTGGGCCATTGAAATGTCAGGCTTATTTGGGTGATGCTGGTGCAAGGATTTTCAGAGAGGCTCCAGTGCAGTCACTGGAGGAGGGATGAGGAGAAATAGCATGCATGAAATGAATCTGCATAAGGACAAGTTATGTGTCACAGCAAATCTGTGTTTCAGTGCTGCCTGGTTCATTCCTCTTTCTTGCAAATCAAGTTCTCAGTATAACCCAAAATGTTGGGGGCAAACTTTAGTCCTCCCCTGCCCACCAACAAGTTTGGTGATGATTTGAATGAAGCTATTTTGGCAATATTAGCAAGGTGATACTCACCTCAGCAAGAATCCAGTAAACTTTACAGGAGGTCAGTGGGATATGGGCTCCCCACTCACAGGAACATCAGTTCCTGAGGAATTCTCATTTCCCAAAAAATCCTCAGCTCTAAAAAGACAGCAACACCTTTGCACTTTGCTGTAAAGCAAGTAACAGTGCACAAAAGTGTTATCTAAGTGCAAGCCTGACCCAGAAAATCAGAGACAGTTTTCAAACAGATGCTTCTGTCTCCAGTGAGTCCATGTGCCTGTGCACAAGGGTGTGGAGTATTTCAACAACCACCTTGGTGCATTTTGATGGATGGCAAAGTACAATTTCAACTGGATTCCTACTCAACATTAAAAAAATAATAATTTTTGAGATAGTTTTGCATGGCTTAAAGACATACTCTTCACTTGGAGTGCAAGGATTATTACTAACCCTGCAAGTATTATTACTAACCCTGTGAAAACTACTCAGAATAGAAAGATAGTTAGGGAGAGAACTTGTCAGAACAGGAAAACATTTTCCTCAAAGGAGGAATCAGACTTTAAATTTGGTGATGAAAATAAAGGGAGCATGTGCAGAAGATCAGAATAAGTACGTGCTTTGTCATTCAAGAGCACAAGTGAGGTTGCTGCTCTCCTGGAGTGAAAACAAGCTCAAAAGCACATTACAGAAAAGAATGGAATTTCCACAAGATTTCATGGGAGGCAGACACCTCTTCCCCTGAACAATGACCTGGAACACCTGCAGAAAAATCCTCCCACAGGCTCTAGTGCTGAGGAGCAGCTGCCCTGGAGAAGGATATGAGGGTCAGGCAGGAAAGCTCACTCAACTCCTGTTTAGATTTTGGCTAAAACCTGATGGAACCATCCCATCAAAGCCAGGGCACGAGGCAGGCAGGACAGGTGGCCAGGCAGGGCCACTCTGCAGCCACCATCACCTGAAAATTGCAGCTGTTACCTTTTGTCTGGCATTTCCCTCAGAATCCAGTAACTTCTGGAAATGGCAAAGTCCAAAGTCCAAAGCTCCAAGCTGAAGGTAATAAAACCAAAAGTTCTTGAAGCAGATCCCACAGCAGCTGGACTGCTGATGTTTTTGTTTCCTGGTAGGATGCAGGGGATGCTCACACCCTGATGGAGCAGCAAGGATGAGCACCCTCACCACTGAACAAGGAACTAATTTTTAATTTTTAATTTTTTTTTGTTCATAGGTGATGATATTAAGAGTCTGGGGTTGCAAGTTAGGAAATCACACAACTTGAATGTGGCTGAGGGAATTGATGTGACAGACAAGTGGCCAAAAGGTGATTGAGCCCTTATTTGTTGTCTTGGCTCAATAATGAACTCATGAAATTAAGTTTAAATCACAGATTACACTGCCCTGCAAATATGAGAGATCTGAAAGGACCCTGACAGTCAGTGCCAAAGATCAGGCCACAAAAATTTGCTGTTCTTCAGCTCTCCCTTCATGGCTGTGGCTTTTTGGAGCCAGAAAGGATGGGACAGCTTTGCTGCGGAGGGTCTGTCCTCCTCTGCTGGTATTCCCTGCACTGCACATGGAAGTTCCTCCTCCTCTTACAACAACCTCTTTATGTTTAATCCTTACAGCAATCTCCTTCTGCTTCATTCACAGCATGGATCCCAGAGGGGTGAACAGCCAGAACCCTGCTTTGCTGGATGGTCACAACCAGAACCACACAAGAAAACCCAATTTCTTGTGTGCTAAAAGAGGTGGTTGTGGGTCCTCTCCAAAAAACAGCACAGGAAGTGTCTCTCCAGTTCTTTTCCCACTGAGTCTCCCCTTTCCCAGGAGTTCTGTTAATCTGATTATCCCATACATAATAGGGATGCAGATTAAGACTGAGCACGCATTTTCATGCACCCACAATTTCACATCCAGGTTAAAAAAATGCTCAGAAGTATTTATTAAAATGACTTGTACATTTTATAAAATACCTGTATCAATTAATTGCTAATAAGTAGTTCAAAGCTGACTCAGAGCTGAATTAATAATTTAACACTCATAACTTATCCAATTAATTCAGTCTCTCTGCTTTTTTTTTTTTTTTCCTGGAATGACTTCTCAGGAGTTATCCTCTCTTTGTGTCCAGGCAAGGATCTTCAAGAAATTAAAATCTTTCCCTCTCCTGAAATGTTATTACTTCACAAGGTTGAACTCATTCAATTTATTGCAACTATTTCATACTAAAAATTCAAGTACTGTTGAGAATTATGATGAGAGAAATATATGTATTTTTTCATGAGAGTTGAGAGTCATCCTTTTCAGTCTAAGGAATGTTTAAAAAACCCTCTCAAACTCTGTGTTTTTCAGGGACAGAGAGGGCAGAGGGAACAGGTTATTATACTGGCTATTTGAATTTGGGAACCAATCACAGCTTTCCCTCCCTGGCACAAAGAATTGACTGAGGCAGCATCACATTGGAAAAAATAGGCGCCTGTGAGATTACTGCATTTGCAAAAAGATGCACACAGCATTTTAGACACCACAGTGATTTGTTTTTTCCCTTCTCACTGCAGAGGAATTATGACACAATCAAAAATACACTGAAATCACTGAAAGCCTTTGAGTCCTTCCAGTTGAATTCAGAGGGCTGAGATGCCAATGAACAGAATTGCTTGGCAAACACTGACATTTTAAGGATAGACACTATATAAATGTTGAGTACCGTGTGTGTACCCAGCTTCACACTGAAGATTTTTAAATGTTTTTGTTTTTTTTTTAGCTGCTCCTCAGTAGAGCATCAGTAGAGAGAAAACAAAAAATGGAGAAAGAGCAGGGGAAGTAACAAAAACAGTGACCTTTATGTAATGCACCCAAAGGATACCACGACAAGATCCACAGATGAGCAATTTGTGACCCCTGTGGCTTCAATCCAGGCTGAAGCCTCACTGATCACAAGTAAAGCTGGGAAATACAAACACAGATCTTGCTTCCAAATGAGAAGAAAACAGCAGCCATCATTCCTGGTGCTTAATGCCTGCCTTGTATTCATTGCTACCCAGTGAAGAGGATTGAAAATAATCTTCATAAAAGCATAATGCTTTCTCTGCTTTTCTAGAGCTTTAATTTTTGTATAATACCACTAACTTGGGAAGAGACTGGGCTTTGATGCTGTCTCTGTTAATTATTTTCATGAAATTTGAATTAATACTTTGCTCATTAAATATTTCTAGAGATGAGCTTGAGGCATGGAATTTGAAGGTAGTTTTCTCTGAAGTTCAGGACAAAATTCACCAAGGTTTTTATGACACAGCCTGGGATATAGGACTGAAGATCAACTGGTAGCAGTATAGTGGAACTGTAAAGGAATGATTTTGTATTCCAAAACCTCTGTTTCAACATGTGAAACTAAAACTAATGACGGCAGGACCTTTCTTTGTGATGCAATTTGGTAACTCAAGTTTGAAACTTGGAAATTGTTAAGTGCCATTCCTGGATCCACTGTGAGAGTGCTCCTGTCTGGCACTTTGGGTTTGGCCCATTTATAATTGCTTCATTTTGAAATATTTACTGATTAACAGTAAATATTCAGCTTTTCAGGTAATGAGGATGCTGACCAACACAGTCACATCTACTGGTACAAGAATTATAAACCTCACAGCATATAGACAACTTGTACTATTTTAAAAACAAAGATACCATTCACAAACAATAGCACAAAGCATAAAGGATATCACCTGCCTTCCCTAAGTGTATTTCAGCTACAAGAAAGCAAAGAAAAAGAGGAATTGCTGAGAAACCTGGGAGGCTGGCACTCAGCTCCCAGCTGCTTGCTAGAGTAGGAGTCTCCAGTTACTGCATTGCAGCTCTAGTCCTGAGCACTGCACAGCCCCTGAAAGCCAGCACAGCAAACTCAGACCAGGCAAGAGGCTGCTCTCAGAGCCAGCCACATCTACCTGGGCTTGTGGGGAGAGAGAAAACCCGATTTCAGAGCTGCAACAACTTCCTTTCATTCATCCTTCTCCCTGACAGGGAAAGGAGCAGAGCAGCGCTTGTGAGATCCAAGCAGGTCTCAGTTTGGAGCTCTCTGAGTAGCACTGCTTTCTCAAGCCTAGAACCACTAAGAAAATGTGATCGTGTTATGCTGGGGAATGATTTATGTTTACACACATCTGGTGAGTGGGTATGTTCACATAAAACATCTGTGTGGTTGATCAGATGGGCCTGTGATGGGTTATAAAGCGCAGCCACCGATCGCAGCAGCTCTGAAACGAAACTTCTCAGCTCTTTCAAATTAACTGGAGCCCCACTGCAGCAAAGCGGCTAATTATTTCTCTGTCATTAAGCAGCGGTTTTGTCAGCATGCAGAGACCTGAGTTCCCCAGTGACCACAGACTGATTTCAGTGCAAGATGGGCACCACAATCCCTCTCATGTACCAGAGAACCTGAAGGTATTTACAGCCTTAACAGGCAGCAAACTGAGAAGGGGAGGGGACAGCAGGCTTAGTCCATTAATTAATTAATTCATTCACTGTATCTTAATTCATTATTAAAAGCTTTAAAAAAACCAAACCCTGGAAGGCAAAGGGGAGCTTGGGTTTGGAAGTGCCCAGCCAGAGCACCATGCTGTGCCTGCAAGGCAGAAAGGGAAGAGGTTAAGAAGCACAAAATGGCTCAGGGATGAGGAGAAACCACACCTGCACATTGCTTTTCCTTTAACTGCAGAGGAAGGCAGAGGAAGCTGGTAGATTAGGGGTGAACGCAGGCTGGAGGAGGGATACAGAAACCTGGAGCACTGATCAGGGCTCTGATGGACAGGAGAGAAGAAGAGCTAAAGGACAGCAAGGTGGATGAGGTGTTGTGGTGAAGAGGGCTTGGACCTTTCAGGACAGAGGAGAGGGGAAAAGAAAAGACAAAGCAGTTGTCTCTTTATTCCCTGGTGCATGAAGGGTTAAAAAATAAAGAGAAGAGAGATGAACTTTTGGAAAACTCCAGTGGTTTGGATTGTGTTCAAGGCTTGGATCAACACATCCCAACGTGAAAAAGCAGGACAATGGTGTCCACTTGGCTCAGCTACAGGCTCTATGGATTTTTATTACCCATGGCTGGAGTTCAAGACAAGTGCATTGTAAATAAAAAGAAATGAAACACAATAAAATGTCTCCAGAGATTTACCTAGAAAACATCTGGAGTTTTGGCACTAACACATAGAAATCTATACCAATGGGAATGCAACTTATTACTGTGAAGTACAGTAAGAAATAGCACAGATAAATGAGAAGTTAAGGCCTCATATATATCACAATATTTCACCTCCCTTCGGCTGTGTGAGTTTCCAATACTCTGAAGTTCTGCCAAATATTTCATTGTTACCTTATTAGATGTTCTTGGTTTACTACCTTTTGTAAAGCACTGATTTAGTGTCAGTCAATTTAATTTTTAAAAACACAACCAGATGTCCTGTTCATTTAGCATATGAGAAAAACACATCGGAAACATGTTTTCATGCATTCCAACAGAGACACGAAGACTGCTTTCCCTTGCTAAAACAGCCTCACTCCTGAAATAAGTCCCCCTTTTATCTTGGACATCAAATGGCACATTGGCATGCAACACTATTCTGATCTTTGCAAGCTTTCCTTAGTGCTCATATTTAGCCAAAATATCTTTAATTTGGGGTTCGTCCCCTGGATTCCCACAGAGCTTTTCATTTCTCTCACAATGCTGACATCATTGTTTGAATTCTGGACCGACCTGGCCCTCTCTTTGGTGGCAGGGGAAGCACCTGGGGCCAGGGGGCCTCGCAGAGCTGGGGTAGCCAAGCATAAGGGAATGCTCCAAACCTACCCCTGTTGTTTAGGGAAAAGGGTTTCAGCACTGTCAGCAAAACGAGCTCGGGAGCAGAGGTTAAGAAACCTCCCAAAATTCAGTCTGGGTGGTGCTCAGCTCAGCAGGGACATGCATCTCCTCCCAGTCAATGTTTAACTGGCTCCATTCTCCTTTTGCCTGGGAGGTGCAATCTCATCCTGTTTAAATGTAAGAGTGCAAATGAGCCCCTCTGCATCTGATGGAGAAAAAGTGTAAATAAAATCATCTCCACACTGCTGCAACTTAGAAATCTGTCTGTATTTTTCAAAGACTAGCACACATATGTGATTAGCAACTGCTCTGGAATGGCAGTGAGTTTAGAGGTTACTCCAAGCTGAGAGCTGCTTTTGTTTGTGGTTGTGCTCTTCCCTTGGCCATCTGGGGGATTATTTTGACAATTCACAGCCCTGCACTTTTATTGCCTTCCAAAAGAGCAATTCTGCATTTGGCTAAACCTGCAAGCTTTCTTTCTGAATAATTTGGTCAAGAACAACTAATGGAGCTGCCTATTGTGTCAGCACCATAGGACAGATGAGTCTTTCTGTAGATGTTTACAGCAACCAGAACCAAGCTGGGAACACAGAGACCAAGGTGGAGACAAACTCACCCTGCCTGATGTCAGCACGGTGCCATCTCTCTGCCTCTCTCTGTTATTTCAGAGATTTGTTTCTATTGTCTGCAAAGAAAATACTCTCCAGAAGATCCCCCAGCCTGAAGAGAAGCCCAGCACCCTTTATTCCCGGAGCCCAAACTCTGAGCTTACCTAACACAAGTGTAATAATTTCTGGGAATCACACCATGGCTGATAACTAAAATGCTCCTCCAAAATCTGGCTTCGAGGACTACAACTCCAAAATTCCATCTGAATCAATAGCCCAGATGTTCCCAGGCCCAGCTAGGAAGAAAGCCAGGACACAGAGTCTGGGTTGATACTTGTACCAATCCTCAGAGCACAAGTGAGCTCAGACGAATCTCAGATGCTGCTGAGCAAACCTACAAGAGACTCTCTGAGTCACTGTGCAGCCCCAGAGCTCTCTGTGGATTAAATGTTCTCCCACAAAGTTCACTCTGTTTTTCCTCTTCCATTATTAACACTTCTAGCACAGGACTGGGGGAGTGGCTACAAACTGGAGAAGAGTAGATTTGGATCAGATATTAGGAAAAAGTTGTTCCTGTGAGGGTGCTGAGGCCCGGCAGAGGTTGCCCAAGGCTCTGAGGGGGCTCTGAGCAACCTGGGACAGTGGAAGGTGTCCTGGCCCATGGAAGGGGGTTGGAATGAGATGATCTTTAAGGCCTTTTCCAACCAAGCCATTCTATGATTCTATAATTTTATGATTTCCTCCCAAGCTCCTCATAAATCCCAGGCTGTGGCAATGGCAGCCAGCGTATAAACCTTGAGCTGTTGGGTTGGCACAAAACAGGGAGGTTCAGGCCTCTCTGATGGATCAACCTCCCCTACAGACCCCACTCTAACACAGGAATGATGCTGGTTGAGAATGAATAGCAAGAACAGATTGCTCCCCTTAATTGTGCCTTGTCCATGCCCTGCATGTTGCAATCACTGTCCAAAATGAGCCAAGAGAAATGCAGAGGGTGCTGCCATGCTGCCCAAAACTGAATGCAATGCTGGGTGACAGCCTCCGTCCCAGCTTTTGTTCTGCACCACACTGAGGACAAGACATTGTGGAGAACTGGTGAAGGCTGGAGACATGAGGAGAGCAGAAGACCTTGAGACTTTCACACTGCTGCCTGAGCAGCAGCCTGACAAAGAGCCCAGGATAAAAGGGGAAAAGCTGTTTGAATTACAGTGATCACAAATTCCCTACGGATTCCAGAGCCTGCTGCACCCCTGCACTGGTGCAAAGGGGTCTGGCTAAACGTCCACCAGCTGCAGCTACAGAAACAGAAGCAGCAACCTGAATCTCATGCTCAGCCATTTAAACCATCATGGACTTTTTGATTCTGTAATTACTGGAGAGAGCCATCACTTTCTTCCCATTTTCCAACCACCAATTAACCAGAGACTCTCATATGCATCATAATAAAAACACCTTTCTCTTAGTGATCACGCAGAAATGAGAATGTAGACAATGTAATCATGTTAGAAATGGTATTCAATTAATAGTTAGCTAAAAATTATTCAAATTGTGATTCAGGGACTGAATAATAAATGGGAAATGGACCAATTAAGCAAACAGATGCAGTGCAACAAAGTGAGCCCAGTGACAATTTGATAAATTAATAGAAAGCTTCTAGGTGGGCTGACACATAAGGAGCAGGGGAAATAGGGAGGTATGGATAATTGACATTCTGAAATCAGAATGCAGCTCTGTCAGGAGACAAAAGGAGGGCTTTGAGCAAGCAGAGCCTATGGAAATCAGATATCACCCTTTGACACTCCACAGAGCTCTACTGGGATGTTTCAATCACATCTCTCTGACCACTGCATCAAGTAGATGCTCTCTTTAAAAACATGGAGGAAGCTTCTGATATGAAAAAGACATATCCCGAAATCTGAGTGAGAGCAGAAGCAGCCAGAGGAACTGACAGGAACAGACACAGTTCAGAAAATTAAAACAAGCAACACAGGCTAGCTGGGGACAAGCTGCACCACTGAAATAACTGCTGTTGTAGTCTCAGCATCTGTGGAATACATGCTTAGTGCAAAAAGACAAAAATAACATTGCATCCATGAGGTAGTTGCCAAATTATGCCCCTGCACTCCAACATACCAGCCTTAAGTCAGTCTTGCAAAGGATCATACAGAATTTCCATGCCAGGCTACCATTCCTTATGACTTTCCATTCAGAATCTTATTTTGGTGTTTGATCTTAGCCAGATTTTCTCTGACATCTCCTGAGGAAACAACCCAATGTTTCATCCCCAGGCAAAAGTTATAAGCACCTGGAAATGGTTGAATGACAATACTAATTTTGCCTGAAAAACACCTTTGCTAAGTAAAGCCTTGATCTGCAATAGAAACACATAAGTGTAAAAGAACAACAACAGGGTGTGTGCCTTCATCGTTTTTCCCCAGGGGTTAGAAACTCCTCTTTTTCTGTCCCTCAGTTTTTCCATTTTCTCACCTCCACTGGGATTGCAGCTACTTGAAGACAGCCATTCCCCTGAACTCCCATCCACTGAAAAGCATTACATTATATGAAACAGTAAGTCCAAATGTATTTTTTTTTTCACTGCAATAAGGTGCCCTGAGTTCTAGGGCACTATGATAGAGGTCAGAGAGAGGAGAGGAGAGGAAGGAAAGGACCTGCTGCAGGATCCAAGTGACAGCAACAGAAAGTTATTAGGTGGCAGCACAAAACTTCCAAACCAGCAAAAAAACCCCTACAAAACAGCAAAGCTGTTCCTCTTATCTCATGGTTTCTCCAGCCTGCCTATTAACTTTGAATAACAGAGGTCCTATTCATTCTGCTGGAGCAAAGCAGCCTTTGCACCAAGTGCTCCTTGCAGCAATACAGAGCAGTGCAGCATTTTGTGGCTTGGAAAACTGGTTGGTTTACTTATAATATGCTCATGTAGCCATAAATCCCCATCAGGAATTCTCCTGAAATTGCAGTGTGTTTTCCAGGGTCATCATGTTACATGAAATGTTCAGTCCTGTCTGGGGCAGGATAATATGTAAGAAACACAGATATGCCTCAAAGCAGAACAATGAAAGGAGACTTTTTGCTGGCTCCCAGGATTCTTGGTGTCACTGGGTTTTAGCACACATTCACTTCTAATACCTCATTTTAGTTCTAATGTCTTTAAATATATTTTAAAATGCTTTCCAGAGGCCATTTCTTGCTTTTAAGTTCCGTTTAAGATTCAACTCTACTAAAACATTAGCATTATTTTTTAACTTTAAGAATTATTAGTGATACACATGGAGATTTGGACTGACAAGTTAAGGACTACATCTGGGAGTCCACAAAAGTATTTCAGTGCTGAGCCACACAGTTTTCTGTGTCTGCCTTAGGCTTTCCAGAAACCAAAAGTTTTCCTGAAGAGCTCCTACCCAGCAATTTCACCAGGCACAAAGAGCAGATCAGACCTTTGTGGGTGCTGTTCTGCTGCAGAATTTCCTACTTTTTCAGCACTGCAGTGCCGAGATCATAAACCCTGCTTTCAGCTCCTGCCATTTACTTGATAATATATGTAATTTAATGGTACATCATCATAATTGTTTTTAAGCAAAACAGATTTTCCAGGGGGGTTCAAGTTATGATCTAAGAGTTGGAAATTCCAGCTGAGACAGATGTGCATAATGCTAGGTTTGTTACCAGTGTCAAATTTTGCCCTTTTATAAGCAGGGTTCTGAGCACTTGGTGTGAACCAGGGCCTGGCATGAAGAATGGGAAAAGCCTAAAATTCAGCCTATGATTATGGCAGATCAGGGAAAGCCACAGGGCTCAAATCCACAGTTAGAAACCAGTCTCTTCTTCTGGTTCTAAGATCTGAGCAGCCACTTCAAAAAGAGATCTTCTCACAGTAGCTCAGCACCTCTGAACTTTGTACACACCTGAAAAAAAAGAAAGGGATGCAAAAAAAAAAAAACCCAGGCAGGGAGAAATGACTTAGCTGAGCTGCTCCTACTTATTAATTTCAAGTGATAACACAATACAGAGCACCCTTCTCACAACTCAAACCAAAGGAATCCAAATGCAGCCCTCTGTTGAATGTACGTGCTCTGACAAAAATTTAGTTTGCCATGAAAACAAGAATGACACCTACCCACACAACACAGTAATAAATGTTTTTTCCTGCTCTGTGTATTTCAAACTGCAAAATACATAAGCACACACACACATACAAATACTAGTCTACAAGACAGCTCAGAGTTTTAGTTGCAGTTTCCATTTCTAGGCAAGGATTAGGTAAGAATCTGTTTTCAGTCTGAACCATCACATTCTTCTGGTTTTACCCCCAAGCTGGATGTCAAATACAGCCAGAGCAGAATTGAGATGAATGCAACCAGACTGAGAAATCTTTTCATGAACGTTCTTTGCAGAAGAATGAAATATCCTTCTACCCCTCCATCAACATGGAACACATGAAAAACAAGCAAAATTAAATTGCACCTCTAATAAAACTGGGAGAGTTGCTGCTGTCCATGGACTTCTGTAATAAAGTTTGATAGCGATGATCTCAGAAAGTCGGGCGACCACCTTCACAGAACTTAATAAAATAAAATTCTGGCTGGGGGAAACATATCTCAAGGAGATATTGTTGGAAGATGAGGGGGAATACCTGGGAGCTAAAGTCAAAGTGTAGATGCTCAAGATCCAAACCAGACCCAAATTTTTATTTTTTATATATATCTGTTTCATTTAATATCATCTCCACAACTTATTACAGTAATTTCACACTGACAAGCCGCACCTATTTCACTGAAGAATCGAGCCAATCCTGGAAGTGCGGCTAATCACCAGGTGTGGCTTATTTATGGACAAATTCCGGCGAAATGCCAACTGGGAACTGCGAGCCGGCTGGGTGGGGAGCTGCCGTGGAGCTGCGGCTGGGCAGGGAGCTGCTGCGGAGCCGCTGCTGGGTGGGGAGGGAGCCGGAGCCACTGGTGATCAGGTGGCAAGGCGGCAAGCCGGAGCTGGCTTCACGTGGCAAGCAGGGAGCCGCCGCCACTGCCGATCAGGTGGGATGCTGCGGCAGCCGGGGGCGGGAGTGCCAGGGCCCGTGGCATGGGGAGGGCGCCTGGGGCTGCGTTTAAAGGCTTCGCCAGTCTGTGAAAACTGCTAATTGAGCACCTGACATCAAACCCCGCGATCCCGTGATTCTGTTACTGACTCATTACTTTGTTGCACATGGATCCTTGCTTTAAAAAAAAAAAGTGCGGCTTATCACCCAGTGCAGCTTATTTATGGACAAATTCCGTGGTCTTCCCGGCTACCTGGAAGTGTGGCTTATAACCAAGTGCGGCTTATGAGTGTGAAATTACTTTATATAAAAATATGCTCACGATATGCAAGGCACTGCATGCTCCAAAACATCTTTTTCCTTTTCCCAAACTACAGAGAAGTACAGTAATTTCAAGAATATAAGCTGCACCTTTTTCATTGAAGAATCCAGCCTACCCCAGTAGTGCGGCTTATATTCAGGTGCGGCTTGTCTATGGACAAATCCCAGTGAAATGTCAACCCAGAAGTGAGAGCCGGCTGGGAGAGAGCTGCAGTGGAGCCGCTGCCAGGTGGGCGGTGAGCCGGAGCCACTGATGAGCAGGGGGCGGGCCGCCGCTGGATTGGCGAGGCCAGCCCGGCTTCACCACCTTCGCATGAGCGAACTTTGCCCCCTCTGCTGCTGCGAGCGAGCTGGGGCTCCCCTGCTCCCTCCGCTGCCACGAGTGAGCCGGGACTCCCCCCACTCCGGCGGAGCGAGCGAAGTGGGGCTCGCTCGCGCCCTCCTCTGCCGCGAGCGGGGCACCTCTGCAGCCTCTGCCGCTGTGAGGCACCGCTGCCTTTGCTGTCGCTGCAGCGCACAGGTTCCCCCGCCACCCGGGTGCCGCTGTCTTCGCACTGGCGAGCGCGCTGCCGCCGCTGCCTTTGCATGGGCGAGCAAGCCACCACTGCCACTGAGCAGGCGAGGCTGCGGCAGCCAGCACCGGGCCAGGAGTGCTGGGGCCAGCGGCACGGGGCGGGTGCCTGGGGCTGCGTTTAAAGGCTTCGCTGGTCTATGAAAACTGTTTGCAACTTGAGCACCTGACACCAATCCCTGTGCTGGAGCGATTCTCTTACTAACTCATTACTTTGTCACATACGGGTCCTCGCTTTAAAAAAAAAGAAAGGTGCAGCTTATATTCGGGTGCACCTTATATATGGACAAATCCCGTGGTCTTCCCGGCCACCTGGAAGTGCGGCTTATATTCAGGTGCGGCTTATAAACGTGAAATTACTGTATTTATATCGTTTTATTTACATTTCAATTCTGAGTAAGTAGATGTACTCAGATAGTACTCATCTGAGCTGCAAACTACCTAAGCCTTTCCAAAAAAGGTTTCTAAATTTTGCTAGCTAAAACTCAATCGATTTTAGGCCTTCTTTTTAGGACTGGTATTCATCCTCTGCAGATCTAGATTTTTTGCACCACTGTGGAGCAGACAGATTAGTTTACCAGCAGTACCTGACCAGTGTGAAAACAAATCATATGGACGGAAATATTTTTGGGAAGAGAAAGATTTTCTAATTTCTGTGCTTCATTTAGGGCATTCTTTCTTTTTATCCTTTTCCTATGAACAACAAACACTGCAAAGATCACGCGTTTTTATGCTTCATGATATGATCTTGAATTCACGTGCTGGAAGCAGCAACAGACCTATCACAGTCCTCAAACTTCTATTTACTTTCATTTCCTGGAACAATGCATCAGGGAGCAGATACCACCATCAAAAACTTGGAAACACCCAACACATGATAAAGGAAAATATTGGAAGCGTTTCTAAGAAGTGCTGAACACACATCTTTGTCCAAATTTTTTCTCTCTATCTGCAGAGAGTTCTGGAGTTCTGGGACTGTGCAGGGCCCAGTTTCACCACAGGCTCTGCAAAATTGCAGTAGGCACTGCAGGACCAGGGGCAGGAGCATCACACAGGAGGAGAGGACAAGGATCCATCCCTTCTGCTGCTCCATCATTCCTTCATGCCCTTGGGCACCTGTCCTGCTGCTTCAGCAGCAGCACTGTGGCTACACTTCTGCAGCAGGTCCTTGAACCAAAAAAGAAAACAGCCCCAAGTGGCACTTGCTGCCTTTCACTTGATTTCTGATGTTTCACCTCATGGTGCTGTGCTCAGCACATCTCCCAGGCTGGGGTTTCGAGGCAGATGTTCTTCACCACACTGCTGATCCTGGTTGGTTCCCTCCAGCTCAGCATGTTCTATGACCCTGCGGTTCATCAGCATTTGGAGGAGCCTCTTGCCAGCAGGTTCTCTGCAGCCACAGGCTATTTTCCACAGCAACATACGTGGGCTGTGAAATGTCTTGGTGCTCTCAGGTTGAGCTGCAGTCCAGCACTCTAAGCATTTAATTATTCTCAACGGTTTTACAGCCTGGGGCAGGCTTGTGGCTTGCTCCACTGGTGTGGGAGATCCTGCTGCATTTAAATGCAAGCAGCTCTTCCCTCAGGTTTAAAATAGGTACATCTCACAAAGCGTTTCAAAGCATCTCCAGAAGTGCAAACACACCCCCAGCCACTGGATGCTCACTTTGAGTCTTAATCAGAATAAACCTGAAGTAAATCAAGTTTTATTACATGACTAGTCACACAGTAATAGCAAAATGTGTCAAATGCTCTCAGTCATTTCCCATAGCCATTAACAGGTCTATTACACATACACACATATAAATGTGTGTACCAACACCCACACATACAAATTTCACTTGATTGTTGCTCTTTGAGCATGTACAGTTGCTCATGAGTAAACCTTGACTTAGATACAGGAATTAACTTCACTGACAGTTTCTCTGGAGGCTTAGGAATTTCTTTTTTCCATAGCTCTCTTCTAAAAGGCATAAATAGGGTAAAAAAAAGAGCTGGTCTTGGTCAGACAAGCAACTCCCTTTGCCAGACTCCCTTTAACCTTTTCTCTTCATCTACCACCATTAGCATCCTCCTTTTCTTTCTCTGGGATCATTGCAACAGAAACTATTTCAAGTACATCCATTCAAATGGTTTGCAAAGTCCTCATGGTTGTCTGTGGAGGTGCTAATGCTGAAAGCAAATAGGTTGGTTTTTTTACTCATTGAAATAGGCTCAAAGAGTCACTTACTCTGTCTCAACTGGGAAAAAAAATCAAAGACAACAGGCAGAGGGAAGGGAAAAATAGAAGAGGGGCCACTTTCTAAAATCTAATCCTTGGAGTAGGCAATCAGGGTGGACACAGGGCTGCACCTCTGCTGGGCAAGCTGTGCTTTGACAGTGGGCATGGATAAAGCACACTTCATTTTACAAGCAATTTTCCTTTTTGGGGTTGGAGATTTTTTTTTTTTTTTTTTTTATTCTTTCCAAGAATGCTGCAAGCGTACAAAGTGACTTTTCAATCACTTTTTTTGTGCTTTCCTCATGGAGGGTAACAGGCTTGTGGAAAAGGCTGCTGACAACTGTTGTATGGCTGAGCCAAACCTATTTACACCAAGACAGATTTGCTCATTTCTTCTCCCAATATTCTCCCCTCTCAGACTTTTAATAATGCAGAAAAGCAGTGATGCAAACAGAGCTTCAGTGTGACCATATGCACATCACTCCTAGTTGCTGGATCCTGCAGAACAGCAGTTAATTTTATGTGTCATATTTTATGTCACACTTATTAGCCTGAAGTGCAGTAATGCATGTTTCCATTCACAAGAGAACCTCTTCTGAATAACAAGGCCATGAATGGGCAATAATAAAAGTATATTCCATGTGCCAGGGACCATGCTAATTAGCAGACTTGGAAATCTCTGTCAAATACTATAAAATGTTACAGTGTTTACATAAATGTTTAATAATGGAAATGATAACAAACTGAGTGGGGATGACTTGGGGAAAACAGCCATCTAAGCAGTTTTCTGAACATGAGTGATGAAACAGAAAAAGAGGCTTTCAAGTGAATGTTTAACCTGGCTGACACATTTGACTTCTCCCAGTCTGCAGTTTAGCACACTCTAACTGGTACAGGCCTGAGCTTGGGCTCTTTTGGGGTCACTGGCCCAGCAGACCCCATTTCCCAGAGGGATCAGCGGCCCCTGCACTGCAGCAAGGAGACAGCAGGCTCCCAAAAATGCCCTGGTGCTTCTGCTGGACACTGGACACCCCCACCTCCCCAGGCATTGCCCTGAAACAAGAGCAGCAAGGCAGGGAATTATGAGCAGGACACAACAGCAGCAAAGCCAGTACACACTGACAAGGCTTCCACAACCTCAGGTCTGCTCTTATGGTTTGTCTTTTTTCAAACTGGCAGCTAAATACATGTTTTGATTTAATAGAAGTGTTTTGACAAATGAAACTAAGATAGATTTTGTTCCAGACAAAGGAAATGCAGTGCTCATAAATGAGGCTGAACCAAGGATAAGGTGACAGGAAGTTCCTGCTCCCCAGTTCCAAAGACACTTTTCAGAAGCACAACATTATTTCACCTGTTTCAAGCGGCACATCTGGGATGACCTCAGCAGCAGAGCTCCACTGACTGCAGCTCTGCTGAGCACCAGGTAGAAGTAATCCTGCCCCAGGCAGGGCTTTTTCATTATTGAACAATTTTTTGACTGCAATTTTTAACATATAAAACTTGACTTGAAACTCCAAAGTCAAAATAAGAGTTTTGCACTAAACCAAAAGCAATCACATAATTTTTATGTATACAAGCAATAAATTCATAGCTCCCTGCTTTGGAGGAATGTTTAAGTTCTAAAGACAAGTGAAAGACAGCAGGATTTCCTCGGACACCATTTTCACTTTTGAAGCCCAAACTAATGTTGCAAACGTGGGTGTAGCAGAAAGCAAAGTAACTCCTTGTGATCCCAAAGGGCTCTCTGGGCAGCCAGCAGGTTGTGCCAGAACTCCTCAGCTGCAGGGATGTGGAGCTGCCCCAGCTCAGGGGTGACTTGGCAGTGAATTTTACCTTCTGACCATTCAATATGAGCCCCTTCCTCACAGCCCACTTCAGATAACTCCCCCACAAATCACTGAGTGTTTTTGCTGAATGCAGTGCCAGCAAGACCTGTTCGGGGGCAAACCCTTGCTCCCCACACCAGGCACAGAGAGGGGTGTGACACAGCAGAGCTCAGCTTTCATTATCCCAGGGATGCTCTGAGAGCTTGTATTTTTAAACACTGACAGCAGATACAAAATGCAGCTGGATCTGTCCTCAGGAAAGCTGAGAGCAGAGAGCCTGCCCCATCACCTCCTGTTCCTGGGCACAGATCCCAGCATGGGGAACAACATGGGGGCTGCAGCCTTGGAAGGCAATAAGGAAATGAGTTACAGCAGCAAAAGCCCTCCCCACATCCCAAACCCTGCTCCTCACTGGGGCTCAGAAACCCTTGAGAGACATGGGAAAGGTTATGCTGGAGGATTAGAGATTCCTCTTGATCCTCTGCCTGTGCTTTTTCGAAGCTGAATCCTGTTCAGGTTTTACAGAGCCCTGGTCTATGGCTCACAAACCACAGCCCATGCAGGAGGTGATATGGTAGCTCACATCCTCACCTCCTACCATAAACTGAAATAAAGGTATAAATTGTATAATTTGAAGGACCGACTCAGGAGGCTCTCCCAGGGTTGGAAACCAACACTCAGCTCTCCTGAAGTGCTCCCACACAGGACTATAAGGACCAGCTGAATCCCAGGACTAATGATGGATTATGTCTGTGCTTTCCTCCAGAGCAGGCAAAACATTGGAAAATGGAAATCTGAATCTTGACTGTCTCGCTGCAGTCAGCAAAGTGAGCTCTGGCACAGGACTGACTAAAAACTCGGTATTAGCTGGGGGAAAATAAATGGAAGAAATATCCTTCAGCTTGGCCCCCTTGCAAGGGAACTGGAGGTTCTTCCCTTTGGTCCCCAGGTGAGCTTTAAAGCTCCTGTTTGTGGCTGCTTCTTAAGGTTCAGCATAGCTCAGCATCTCAAATTCTGGCATTTTTCCTTCCAGTGCACCACAACATCCATGTCCCCGACTCAGCATCTGCCTCTTTTATTCAAACACCTATTCTAACTAATTTGGGGAACATTTTAAATTTGTCTCTACAGCATAAAGTCATCAAATAAATATAAAATGAGCAAATATTACCACACAGCTAGAGTATTTTCCCTTCATCGTGCAGTTTGTTCCTCAGCTGATTAGAATGTGAATTCTATTAATTCCATCTAATTTTTCCCCTCTATTTTGCTTGATTTCACAGTTCCCTATGCAAGATGGTAACATCATGATTTTCATTCTACACTGCCTACCTCAAGCACTAAACTTCTGCACACAGATTTCAAAAAACAGTGTCTCTTACTGAGTTCTGATCCGCCACAAAATGGTTCACATTTTTCCTTTCTTTTTATCAGTGAAAGCTGTGTTATTTCTACTAGCTCTGATTCCCACTGTACATGGACCAGAAAGGACTCACTCTTTCTGGCAATAAAAGGGGCTCTTGAAGTGATCCCACAGCATCATAATACACTGGTGGGTTTAGTACCACTTTTTAAAGCCAGACCTAAATTTTAAGTCATAACTCACCTGTCAGCTTCTTTAAAACAGGGATACAGAGAACAGCTTAAGCTTACAATAAAATAGACTTGAAGAGTCCAGATCTGTAAATCTCAGGGAAGAAAAGAGAATGGAAGAAAAGTGTCCAACTCCATCATTGTGGGGTGAAGATATCCCATGCAGATATGTAAAACTTGAAGCATACAATTAATAACACTTTCAAAGACATGCCAAGATATGCTTAATGACCATTTTTAAAGTGCTTGGAAACCCTCAGAATGCAAATGAACCTAAATGTAAGACAGCAAATGGAGCACAACAAAGCCCTGATGACAGGAACAGAAGAGTACGAGCCTCTACAAAACACAAAGGGAAATATTATAAAAAAACCCAAAGTTGGATAAATCTTTAGTCCAGACACTCCAACTTACACTGTCCAGATGCATTAGATTATGAAACCTTTCAGAGTCTATTTTTACTGTACTTCTAGCCCCTTTCTCCTTAAAACCAAGGAGCTGTGCATTCTGTGTTATCAGATGTGCTCTATTAGCAATTAAATCAGCCTGCACACCCCTTGCACAGGAAATCTCTTGCAGGGGTGCAGCAGAGCTGAAAAGACACTTGGATCCTTGTCACCTTCGTGCATCCACAGAACGTGACAGAGCCAAAACTGCCAGTCCCAGGGGAGGACAGAGCATCCTTGATGTACCACAGCACAAATAATTAACAAACATCACCACCAAAGGCAGTGGGTTTTTCCCCAGTAAGCCAAGAGCTGCTTCATGGGCTCAGGCTGTTGTGTTTGCCATTCAGCAAACAGCATGGTGCTGGAATAAAGGACACCTTGGGGTGTGCTGTTCTCCCACAGCCCATCAGGCACTGTCCTGGTGCTCCTGCTGCTCCCATGGCCTTGGCTGTGCCAGGGGATGATGGAGCTTGGAGGGAGCAGCACAGGCTCAGGCAAAGCTAGGGGCTCACAAAGTGACCAGAGCAGCCCCAAAATTGCTCTGGGACGAGAAACAACACTGACAGAACTCTGTTTCTGAAAACCACTCCCTACTTTCCCCCAAGGGGAAGGAAAGCCATGTGTTGACAGCAGACCTGAAGCTTTCCTCAGAGAGCAGCACAAGAGAGATTTTAATACCAAGCTGTTTGCAGAAGTGATCACAAACCACAGAGCTGGAAGGCAAAAGGTGAAGGGCTTAGGCCAAGAGTGCCTGAACATGGTTTTTGTTCACTCCTGCAGCTATCTAAATATCACAACAACAGCTTCCTTCTGCATCTTCCTGTTCTTTTTGTCATGAGCTGCAGACAAAAAGGGCTGGAAAAATGACCAGGAAAGCTCAGGGCAAAACCCAGAGGGTGCAAAGAAGGTGAAGGTATCTGAGCACTCTAAGGCAGTCACAAGAGAAGATTCCTGCTTAATTTAAACAGTTCTGACTACAAAAGGCCATACCCTTCTAAAAAGAGACTACAATTAGCTCAAAAGCTGACAAGCACCAGAGATAAGTGGGAAAATAAAGCTCTTTGCTACTAAGACAAGATTCATAACTCACACCCTGTGAGGTAGTTTTGGCCCCTCTGCCAGAATTCAGCCCATGAAATCCACTCCCTGCCAATCCCAATTGTGCTGCTGCCCCTCTAGAAGTGCCAGCTGGAAGCTAAGACAGAGTTTTGCAGATAACATTACTTGGTTGCTCCCAAACTCCAGTTGCTGTTTTATATATTTACTTACTTAATTCAAGGTTAAGCCAGCAGACTCCAGGACAAAAAACCCTGCATCAAATGCTTGCCACATGTGACACTGACAGCAGCTCACTGCACGGATGGAAAGACAATCAGTCTTCATTTTAACACTGTGCTGTGGAAGACAGCCACAGCTGTTCTGGGCAAGACCGACTGTGCAGAGCACAGAATGAGCCACTGCAGGGAGAGACAGACCTGAATCAGAGCTATACAGAACCTGTCCTCTCTTTATGGGGGTGGGACATCACCTAAAACTCAGATCTGCGCCTGGACTTCAGATCAGGTTCAGTGAGATGCAGACTAATTTTTAAAAATCTTGTTTTCAGTCTGGAAAGGGCAGGGAGAATTTTACATGATTATTTTGTCTCAGTTTTTTGGTTTTTTTTTCCAGTTTTAGCTGACCACATGAGTACAAACATATGATGGGTCAGCAAAATCAAAACTGAATCCGTATCTTAAACCTGGCTATGTGTTGCAAATGAATTTTAACATTCTCTCCCAGTCTAAGCTCCCTGTCCAAGACCCTGCTCTTGAAAGCTTTGATTTTTTTTCTCAAGGCCACAGTTATCCACTTAAATGGGAAATTGAGAAAAAAAATCTAAACTTTTGAGGTCTATCAACGAGAGATTTCCATCTAGTTTGTACTATTAAAAATCTGAAGTAAGTCCCTTTAAATCAAAGGAGGAGCACCAGGACAAGCTGCCAAAAGGAGTTATCAGATGGAAGATAAATTCAAGTTCACTTAATTCAATGTCATCTTTATGTTTTTCTTTAAGACAAATTCTGGCTATTAACATTCCATTACTTCTGAATTACTTAGAGAGAGGGATAGGAAGAAACCTTCAGCTGTCCTAATGTGGCATTACTGATGCACAAAGAAATACTAATTCTAATATCTTTTAGCAGATGTGAGCCAGGATAAAATCAACTCTCCCCCCAAAAACTCAGACATGGGCCATCAGAAAGTCTTTGCTGAGGAATTTCTTACATGGAATCAGCAGGATTATTTTAGAGGAGTTCCCCAGTGGATATGGAAAGCATCTTTGTTTCCAGTGTGTTGGTGGTCTCTGAAACTCCTTCACAAAACTCGTCCTTCCTTTGGGATGTGCAAAAATTCATTGGTGAGATCAGCAGCAATGAATGGCTGCAAAGACACACCAAGAGCTACTTCAAGAGATGGAAAATCCATCTCTAGATTCAAAAATGATTGAGCTGCTGATTCACATTCAAGCATAAACTGGGAAATTTAATTAAACAGAGTCCTTCATTAATATTCCTTTTTTTTTTCTGTGAGACACCACAAACAAAAAGGGATACAGTGAAGTCAGTACATGTGATTTAGAAGGGAAGCCTTGCAGGGTGGGAATTTGGGCTCTGAGGCAGCAGGTCACACAAACTGAGCCATCCCTGAACTACCCTGGATTTACAGGACACCAGTGCTGGAGAACAGATGTGCTTTTTTTTTTTTTCGCTTTCATGTGTGCAACACAGATTAGGCTAGAAGAGAAGGAAGGCTACTCTTTTGTGGATAAGAAAAAGTAAAAAGCAAAAGGAGGGAAGACAAGACTCAAGTTAAATTATTAATTAGGAGCATTTAGAAGCATCTCTGAAAAGCCAGTGAATCTTTAATGCAAAAATTGCTTCGAAAAGGCAATTTATCCCAAAAAGAAATTATTCTGCTCTGCAGAAGGACAAAATTTAATAATTAAAATGCACACTGAGAGATTTTACTGCTATTTTAAGTACTTTCCTAGTTCAGCCCAACTATGAAGTTTCAACTGTTGCCTTCCTTACATAAGGCAGCAGGCAGCTCAAGGTAAACCTCCTGTAAGCCAGGCTGCTGTAGAAATGTGACTGCCTTTGGCAACCAGAGAGAGAAACAGATCCTCTGGGAAGATGAGGGGGATTATTTTAGTGAGAATGATGCAAAGAAGCAAGTTTAAAAAAATAAAAACACCCAGGTACTCTACGGGATGAAAGCGTTAGTGTGATATAAAGCCCAGTTGCCCCACATTTCCTGATCTCAGGAAATGAGATCACTTCCCTTGCCATCCTTCAGGGGGCAGAGGGCCTGGCTACCTGTGGAAGAACCAAGAATCCAACACAGTGACCCCTTCTTCTCTTAGTCCTTTCACATTGCTCTCCTGAAGGGGTTAGGAGAACATAATCATGTCCCTTTTATGTCCTTTTCTCCCTTATTAAAGGACCTGGGGTGGGATGCCATGGAAACATGCTGGGAAAAGAGCTGATACTCATGCATGACAAAAGGATCCAGTGCCAGAGCACTGCTGCACAGGCAGGAGTGCAAAACAAGCACCCAACAAATCAATATCCAGCTCAAGATAAAGCTCTGTGACAGATGCCAAATACCACAGAGAGGGAAACCTCCAACCAAATCCCAGCAGAGGTTTGTGACTGCTGTGGAAAGCACTGAATGGATCTCAAATGGGGAATTTTCAACCTAGCACATGCCCAAAACAAGAAAAACAGGGGTGCAGAGGTAATGGTGAATGTTAACTACAGCAAAGGGCCTCTAGGGCAGCACTGGGGAGTGTCTGACCCTTCAGGATATGAAGCAAAGAGGCTGAATTTTTATATCTGTCCACATGGAAAAGGCAGAAAGACTCCACAGTTGAGGATCTGCCAGGTTGTCTTAAGGCACAGGAGCTGAAAAGACTAATAGACAGCAAAGACATAAAATAACTAAACTCTCTTTCCCTTTTCTGACTTGCAGGATACATTATGCTTCCAAAATTACAGCAGAAATAGCTTCAATTAGATGCTTCAATCCTTTTTTAAGTAATAAAAAGGGGAAAAATTGGTAATGTGATCTTGAAAATATGCACAGGTGGCCAAACTGGAAAATACTGCTCAGGCTTCTTTCCTTTCCCTTCTCCTTCCCATTTCCCTGTCCTTCTCTTTAGCTACATGCCCTACACAAAGATCCATTCAGTGCTGAAAATTCAGGAGGCTTTTCACTTATTCAGCAAAGCGGATTTGTTGCTGTGCTTACAGGGTGTTTTTGTGGTAACATATTTTATTTTTGACAATTTTGGTATTTTTCATAGAAGTCCAGGAAATGGTGAGCATGACTATGGTTGTCCATTCAAAGTTTGGTGTCCATAGGAGATTTAACCAGCAGCAATGAGTGCTCTAGGATTTTTTTTTCTGAGACATTAATAAGATTGGTAGAAGCTCTCAGGCTGCACCAGAACTCTGCTGTCCTGTCTAAACCTGCTTATGAAACTTTAAAATCTTATGTTTATTTGAAATACAACTCAGTGCTTTCAGAAACCAAGGTAACTTCCCCTGTTCTCTCATCTCCTCAGCACAGTTCAGGTTGAGGGGAAAGGGCTGTGGAGAAGGAAAATATATTTATTTTTAGCTGCATGTGACTGAGATGGTACTGCCAGAGAAATCAGAAAGACACACCAGAGGAACATTTCAGGGAGTCACATCTCCTCAGTTTGGTGATTAAATCCAAACAAGCAGACTTTTCCCCCACAAAAGGAGGTGTGGAAGAAGAGGATCAAGAAAAAGAGCAAGACTGTCTGGAACCATGAGCAACTGAGGAAGAAGATGCTCCAAGGGAGGGTCTGAGGTGAGGTAGTGGCTGTCAGTGCAGGAGTGAGAGGGGAGGATGCTGCTAAAACACACTGTGGCTGCCACATCTGAGGCATCTTGTTTCCCTGACATCTGAGTCTCAAATAGAAACCATCAAAAATATTGGGAAACAAATGCAGAATAGATAGGGAACTGAAAGTAAACACTGCAGAAAATCTTAAAGTAAGAGAAAGAAAAATACTGAAGAGCACAAGAGTTCACCAGTTTTTAACAAAAGACAGCAGCAATTGAGGTTCCCACAGCTTTCTCCACAATGATTTTAGTTAAATTGCATTTGGTTTTGCTTTGGTCTGTGCTCTGAATTAATTTCAATCTTGCCAAAATATTTTCATCTTATTTATTTAAGCAACCCACAACCCCAAAGCAGGGGAAAGCTGAGCAGATCAGAAATAAAAAGGAAAGGTGTGTACTTAGGACTAGACAGTGCCTGGAGGAACAGGCTCAGATTGAAGCTGTCTGCAGAAAGGAAGAGCAAAGGTGAGCTGATATTGTTTGGGGCAATAGGTGTAACCCAAGATGCTCAGTAGTAAAACCTCCAGCCGTTTACAGCAGGGTCAGGATTTCACTTTTTTGTTTTCAATCTTGAGGAGTTTTCCCCCCACATATTGACATGGTGCTTCCTTCCCCTTAAGGATGACTTATCACAGGTCCTAACCTTCATTTTAGGCCAATATAAAGCAAAGCAGCACTCTCAGAGCAGTGATATCAATGGCAAGAGAAGAAAACTCACAGCCAGCAGCTGGGCAGGGTCTGAGACACTCCCAGCTATGGAAACAACTCCTCTACAGGCAGCACTGGCAGGGCTTGAGCTGCAGCTGCCTTGATGCAGCAAATCCCACCCAGATCCAGGTTCTGTCTCCATCCCTGCTCCCTCTGAAAGCCCTCCCAGAGCTGGAGTTCAGCCTGAGCTCTGCCTTCAGGAGAGCCACAAGCCAGCTGGGACTCGCCACCACTGAGAGCTGCCAGGCTCCAGGAGATTTCCCAGGGAAAAGAGGGGGCCAGAGGTGGCTTCAGGCACCCAGATTTCCCCATTCCCTCCAGCCAGGAGGAGCAATCAGGATGTGCCTGTGTCCCCTCCCATCCTGCAGCTCAAAGCCCCTCTGGAGAGGGAAATCCCACTCCTCACACCCAAAGCACATCTGGGAGTGCAAGGAGGTGTCTGCGCTCTTGCAGATCTCTGGGGAAGGAGAAATGCTCCCATCCTCCCAGGGAAAAGCCCACAGAGCACTCCAATTAAATGTAAGATGTTAAATTACTCCCATAGCTGGCCCTGCTTTCCCCCTCTCAGCTCTCTGGGTGTTGTTTAGCAGCTGTCAGATAATGAAGCACAAAGGCTAAGATAACATAATTTGAATAACAGCTAATGAAACGCTCTGCAATTATTTCTGAATGTATTATCTATTCCCTCTTTCACATGGTAACTGCAATTGCCTCTCACAAATCTCCAAGCAGGTGATGATACACCACAAGTGCACACTCCTCACTTGCATCTCTCCTTCTCTCACGCAAAAATCTCTTAATCCACCTCTCATTCCCTTTGCCAGAGGGGATTTCTGCCTGTCTCCACACACAGCCCACTCCCCATGAGAGCAGGCCCCCATTGCTCCTCTCTCACTTCCATTCCACACCTGCCTTGTGTGGGACTGACTGAATTTTGCATAGGAAATCCCTGTGAGAAAGGAAAAGGAGGAAAGGTTAGGAAGCAGGAGCTGCCACTCTCACCTCAATCTCTGGACATGCAGAAGCAGCAAAGCTGGCTCAGGGATTTATGGGAAGCAGCACAATTTGCTGCCTTAAGGATGAGGATGATCACAGGTGCTCATGCTCTCACACCTTTGTTTTCAGCCTTTCCCTTCAAGGAAGCAGCAGCTCCAAAAAAATGCAGTGGGTAAAATTATCCCCTTTGCTTTTGCACTCTTGTGCACAGACAACAGTCCCTCCCCTGAAAAGAAGCTGTGATTTATAGCTGCACTCCTGAATTTTTCACTGAATCTAATTTGAGCTCAGTATGATAAAATCCTTGCCCACTGAGACAACATAATTTACAAAACTACATAACTCAGGTGTTTATTTATGACAGCTTCAAAAATGTTTCACCCACAGCTTTAGGGCTTGTCTGGCAAAGTGAGGACTTGACCAGCTGGAAAAGCAATTATCAGGAAGCTCAGTATAAAACCCCCTTCCTGATCTGTTTAAGGTATTAAAATCAATTACTGACATGAGTAAAGTTTGGACAGGTGACATGGGAACAAGAAATAAACTCCAGCCTGGCTGAGGCACAGAGGTGAGGAAACACCTAGGAGAGGGAGATGTCCAGTGCCAGCTCAGTGGAAAGGTTGTGCTGTAAAAAATGCAGGGATGCTGTGCTCAACACTTCCAAAAAGAAGGAGATGTTTCAGGTACAATCCTAGCAAAGCAAACTCATAGATCAGGGCAGAGTATTTTTAACTGAGCTTGTAAGTTAGATTTGTGGGGGCTTTTATTCTTTGATTGTGCCTTTTTTTTCCCCCAGAACTTACTACTCTCTAGAAGGCAAATGAAGTGGGAAGTATAGTAAGAGTGGTGGGAGAATGACAGGAGGCAAAGAGAACTGACACAAATTTCTGCTGTCTTCGTTGGAAACACAGGAGAGACTGACTGGAAAAGCAGCTAATTTAAATGAGAGGATATGTTGTAAGCTGACACCTCTAAAACAGAGTAGGAAGCATATCTAGAAGTCCCTATGAGGCAGCAGGGTTTAATTCTGTAGTATCCACTTGACTGGACTCTGCTGGATCTCAGGTTCCAGCCTGATCTACAGTTTATGTGGAGCTGTCAGATCCATCTTTATAGAGAGTTGCCACCTGGTCTCCAGTCAATTGCCTGTAGAAAAATTAAAACATTGATGACAAAGGCTTCGCTAGCCCTGGTTTCCCAGTACTTGATGGTAGGTCAGGAAGGCATTTCTATTCTTCTAAAGTGAATTTAGAACTGCTTGGATAATAAAGCTTACATCTGAGCAAAGGGCCCTCACTGGATGCAAGAGGATTCCACAGCACACTCAAAGCAAATGATGGAATGATATCCCAAGTAGTATCAAACAAAAGAGGGCCCACATGTCTGTGGTGTGTTGCTACAAGACCCTGAGAAACTTCCTTGGACAGATCCACAAACTCCATAAAATCCAGTTCAATGCTACCCTCCAAAACCATTCACTAAAGTGGAGAGAAAGTTGTGGCTGGAGATTATAAACACAGTCCAGTGCAGCAGAGTTTTCCACAAGGACTGCAAAATCAACCCACCCCAACCCCTTCCACATGTGAAAAATGACACATCTGTAAGTGGAACGGAGCAGTGGGACACTTGTCCTGAGGAAAAGTGTTACCTTGGATGTATCCCAGTCAGCTGAAAGACAATTTCACCAGAGGGAAGGAACTGGCTTAGAGAGTCAGTAAATCACAGGTAAAACTGTCTGGCTTACAGGAAGTTTGCAGGAAGCACAAACTCATTGGGTGGTGCAAAATAATAAACCATAAATAATAAAGCAGGTATGCTAGAGAAAGGTGTTGAGTGTGATAAATGGTCTCAAGATCTCTACAGCACCTGATGCCTTGGTCCTGCAGCAAGGAGTGAAGCTGGGTATTTTTCCAGGCTAATCTGTTGCCTCTAGAGCACATTAAAAAAAAAACCAAACAAGCAAACAAAAACCACCCATCATTCATTAAAAAATGTTCTATCTTAAACACACACTTTCCAATGTAAAGCAAAATGCAGAAAGTTTCACTGTGAATATGTTTCAAGTTGTCAGAAATAAAAACTCCAAAAAACCAGCTCTTCCAGATCTGCCTTATCACCACACTAACAATTTTCCTGGCCCTCCACCACCCAGCTCCCAAAGGCAAGTCTTGGTCACACCTGGGATGCAAGGCATGCCAAGGACATACATTTAGAAGCTTCAAAGGAAAATGAAAGGGGTCCTAAGATGTAACAGAAAGCCTGAAGAATGGATAATACATGCATAAAAGCTGATAATTCGCTGACTAGATAATTGGTTTCATTAAAAGATAAATATCCCTCTCTCTCCTAATGACATTGCTGTTGATGTTACTCCATTGATAACATGCAGCTTAACCCCTTTCCATGACTGCAGAGTCACGTTCTGCTTTCCAAAAGAGCCTCTGCCTTGAATAACACTAGGCAGGAAAAATGGCTGAAAACCCCTTTCTTTATTTTATTTCCTAACTCCTCAAGTGATGTGAAAAATCACTCCACTTCAGAAAAGACTCCTAGATATGTAGGGCCATGGAATATTTTGGGAGAAGAAAACAAGCAAATTAACGTATCTTGTGCAATTTTAAATCAGTGAAGAATATTTGTGATACCATAAATATATCAACTATTTTAAATACTGGGCAAATGGTAACTCTGTTTTCACTAGATGTGTTTTCTCTGCTATTATAAAAGGAGGATTACACCATAGTAACATGATATTCCCTTTATAACTATGATTGAGCCTCCTTTTATCATAACTGAAAAATTATCTATAATAAAAACATGCACAATCTGCCTCTTGTGCATGAAGAAAGCTCCTTCCCCATCATCATTTGAATCATAATTTGAACTCCTCCAGAAGATGGCTTGGTTGAGAGAGGTGAGCCAGCCCCAGGCAGGGAGCAGAACACACAGAATTGTTATTTCCATATTCCCCTGGACTCACAACCCTGAGAGGAAAACAAGGCAGCACTCAGGGGTAACATTTATTCCAGAGGAGACTGACACATAAAGCCTTGTAATGATCTTAACTGACTCCGCCAACTGAAAATTTCCAGAAAGCTCACACTGGATTGACAGCTGCTGCGATGATGGACAGAAAAGGAGAAAGTCTCTATTCCAGTGCTGAAAACTGGGGATCTCTGCTCTTTGGATGTTCGATCAGTACAAACATTTCCTCTTCTTTTACACAGTGGCAACAGGATTAAAACATGAACTCAGTCTGTATTTTGTAAGGGTTTGCTTTTCCTGAGGTTTTTCTACCTTTTTATTATCCCTATATGAAAACCTCCCAGCCTTAATCAGCCCTTATGTTTCCTGCCCTAAATTCATGCTTGATATGTTTCAAGATGAAGACAATTAGAACAGTGAGAGTGTAATGAGTGTGGCCACATTATCTTCAAATAAGAACTTGATCAGCGCATGAGATAACCTCAAACCCAACTCAGCTCCAGTCACAGAGGCTTGTGCTGTACATTCTGTGCCAAACATTCCAGCTCCCCTCCAGCTGCTGAAGCATTGAAAAAATTGAAAACAAAAACAAAAACAAACAAACAAAACAAAAAAACAACAAAAACAAGCAACAACCCCCCAACAAACAAACAAACAAACAAAAAAACAACAACAAAACAAAACAGAAAAAGCACATTTGCAAAAAGTTGGTTTCAGGAGCATCCTAGAGCTTCTTACAGCCCTCTGTTGCAGGTTGACCAGCAATGTGGTGTGCTCCAAGTTTGGATGTTTTTGGAATGATTTGGATATTCTGAGATTCCCACTCCAGAAGCCATTCCCTGCATAATTAAAGCAACCCACCTGCTCCACAGCCTTTCCTCAGCTCCAGAGCAGTACAGACACAGATCCTGTCACGTGGAGGCTCCCACACTCACTGCAGTTATCCTGCAAAAGCTTAACAAAAAAGCACTAGGCAGCAAAAAATTCCAGCAATTCTTTCCCTGTAGTTACAATAAACTTGCTTCCAATTTGCTGTCCATCCGTTGGTAATTTCATTATCATTTCACACATGTTGATGAGACACATGCAGGTCACATGAGCTCCCCCTTGCCTCTGGGGCCTAATGAATTATATATCATGAATAATTAAGGGAAGTTTGTTTTGGCATACAAATTCATTAGTGTTTTAATATAAAAATGCACAAAAGGGGAATTAATGTTTCATGACAACTAAAGCAACACTTTCTGCTAAAAATGTGGCCACACTGAGACCATTTATTGATGCCTTTTTTTTTCCCTAATTAAGTCAGAATTTAAAGATCTCCAGACCACACCACTAAAGAGTAGCTAAGTATATAAAAAGTGATAGTGTGCAGCTTTTGGCAGATTTCCTTCAGATCCCATAATGTTTCCTGATGCTCTGGCATGACTGACACAAGATTTTCCCCCATGAGTGAAGAGATTTCTCCCCCTCCAACAATTCACTACCAGCATTTGAAGAGGAAGCTGTAGCTTTCAGTTTGAATGCCACATCAAGCAAGATGGTAAGGGTGTCATTTTTTATTGAAGCTATAATTCAAGTGCAGACTTATATAGCAAGAATCTCTTTTCATGGCATCAAAGAAATCAGCTGGCCTTCTCAGATTTTTCAGAGGGAAATAGAGAAGTGAGAAGTCAACTGGAAAATTTTTGTTTTAGGTGCAGATGGTGACATTGCTTTTTTAACCTTTTCATGCCTGTTATAAGGATCTTTTAATACTTTATTAAGGCCTGGCAACCTTTGCTGGAACAGACCCTGGTAACACTGTCAGCATTCTGCCAGCCCAGCACAGTGATGAGCCCAACTGGTTTGGATTTGAACAACCCCAGAGCAAAGAGTGGCCAAAATTCAGTGTGATGTATGACTGGAAAATGAGGAAAATGAGAAAGACACTGATGTTTTCCATGGAAATCAGGGGTAAAATCTAAATTTTTTTTTTTTTTTTTGGTACCCTTGGAGTGGGACATCCTTTCTGCAGATTTGCTGGCCTTGAATTCAGGATATTTTAGAATTTTCAGATAAACACAGAACCAGTCAGATGAAAGGCAGCTCAAAGACCAGTTCCAGCCCCTGCCAGTCACCTGGAAGTGCTGAAGCACCAAAGTGCTTCAGGACACGATTTTTGAAAGCATGAGCAGTGCCAAGTTTTTGATACAGACATAACTATTTGTCAGTTTTAAAAGAGCCCTCATAACTGCTCTTCACAAAATTCAAGTGCCTTCGTACTCTGCAGTGAGTAGATTAAATTGGAAAGGCTGGGTTCAAGTGTGCAAGATTTGTCCTTTGCTCCCCCTGTAAAAACATCACCTGGTTCTGACTGAATTTTGGCTCAACTAAAGCTTCACTCAGAGAAGGTTCAGCACTTCCAGGCCAGCAGCTGGGTTTTCCCTGTACCCTGAGTATCCCTGGCTCCCTCTCCTGTGCCCATTTTCCCTCTTGGGTCATTGGGATTTCTGCAGGATCATCCCTCTCATGCTGTAGTGCAACTTTTACAATAAGGAGGCTGAAAGAAGTGGGATCCCCAGGATGAACAAAAAAATAAAATCTTGGCTGACAAAAGTGACAATAGAGAAAGCAATTAGGACAGAACTGAAGAAAGCACTGACTTCTTCAGCTGTGGATAAGAGATGTTTAGTGAAGGCTGGAAATGGGATCAGAGCACATTGGGGAAAGCTTCATCACCTTTTTTTGGTCACTGAGGAAGGAGCAAGGGTGCGTGAAGTCAAACACTGAATGCTCTAAGCAAAGTCAATGCTCATCTGTCTCTCATCAGAATTCCTGCAGAATTCCTGCCAGTAAATCTCATATATCTAAAAGAAAAATTATGTAACTGTGTTATAGCACACTGCACATCCTAACTTTGGCCAACTATCCTAAAAGAAACCATTCAGGTTCCCCTTCATGGACAACAGCAAAAAATCTGGCTTGATACTAATCCCAGTTCTTCTCTGAAGGGTAAAGGAGAGGAAAAAAAAGACAAAAAAGGAAAATTCAGATTAATCACTCACTAATTGTCCCATTGACTGTAAAGGAAAAGAGAATGAATAACTAAAATAAAATTGGTCTAGATTAAGTGAGAAATAATTTATTACCAACCACTCTAGAACCACTCTGTGCTTTCCCTTCATTTTACTATTTGTTTTGCCATCAAAAATCACCGCATACAGTTTGAAAACATGTTGTTAAATGATGGTATAATTTATTTAGACTCCTGCATTCCCTAGCTACTTGTATGGCAAACTGTGAACAGAAAAGATTAAATGAGTACTGTTGGACATAGTGAAGAAAATAAAAATTAAGTTGAAACATGGAAAAAGCATCAAAATGCTCAGAGAAAAATTCTGCTTCTTACAGGTAACAGGAAATGGATGATAATGTTCTCTCACCAAATTACATATTACTTACATAGTACAGAGGGACTGTGAAAATCAAGATGCTACTGAGATGTGCATAATGAATAAATAGAAAAAACAACTAAAAAAAAAGACAGCAATCACTTTAGGAAGCAAATGTGGTAGGTGAAAAAAGAATTGTCAGAAGTCTTTAATGGAATTTTTTACCTTCTGCAAGTTGTTGGATATAAACCCGGACCTCTCAGTAAGTGCAAAGGAGACAGAAAGAACAAGGCAGAGTAAAATAATCAGGTGGCCAGAGAAACATAACTTTTAGACTTTTACATTTCTAGTAATGGAAGGGAAATTCAGCTACCAAATGGGATTTGTGTTATGGAGGATGTGAATGCAGAGACAGAAATGTTTGTTCTCACTGAGGACATTGTGCTGATCCTGTACACTCCTGCCAGTGAGCTTGAGCTGATGTTCACATCTGCAGTGTGAAGCCACAAATGCCAGCAGGAGACCCTGAACAGAAGACAAGCTCAAGGTAATCCAAGCAGCAGAGCAGAAAGAGTAAAGCTAAAATCCCTCATCTATTGACAAGCTCATCCACAAGGTTTATTTCATTGATAAACACTTAAAACCCATCAAGTACATGCTAATGCACTGGCCTGTGAGTTAATGAGCCAGGCCATTCTCCTGGTTAGACTCACAACAACTTGGCTGAAAGTTCCTAAACCATGAGGGTTTTCTAAGATTCATGTGCCAGATGCCTGCACTGTCAGGCCAGGTACTCTTGTGGTTCTTTGAGCTTTTAAAAGCTTCATGTCTTTTGCACAGTGGCAATTTGTAATTTCTGAAAATCAACCCTTTTCTTTCCCATTTCTGAGTCTGTATAGTTGTTTAGCCCTGTTTTGGGTCACTACCTTGTGGCCTTGCTTTGCTCAGATTTTTTTCCTCTAATAAAAATACATGATTTTTCAATAATGTACTACTTTGTGCAGTGAGGGGAGTGATGCTGCACTGCAGTTTGTCTTTCAGACTTTGGTGTGTGTTTCTTTACATGCTTCTCTAAGCCTTCCCCTGCATGGATTTTAATTCAGCAAAGCTGAGAGCAGAGGGGCAGAATCCCCTCTCTTGAGTTGTTTTGGTGCAGCTTCCTGGAGTGCTTCAGAGCCCCTCCTGTATCCATGGATTTATTACTGCTGTGAAGAGGGAAGAAAGGCAAATGGATTCCCATAACCTCAGAGATGTTTCCTCTATCCTCACTCCTGTAAATAATCTCCCAGGCATTCTTCCCAGCTTAAAGAGGGCACCAGCCAGGAGACACTGCCAGATGCACAAAGTTTTAAGGTCAGCTGATGGTGCTGGATATGCTCCTGCTCTAATCTCAATTTAAATTAGTAACTAGAGGCAACACACTGGGAGCTTTTCTAGCCTGCTTCCTCAAGAAGCAAATCATATCCCAAATCAAAGGCTGAGCACAGAATGCTGCAAGTCTGAGCACAGTTTGGTGTGCACTGAGGAAGCATTTTTCCCAAGATAGCAGAAATGTTGGCAGCTCACTTTGGTAACACGTCCAGTTTTATTTGTGTTAGACTCTCTGCTCCTCTGGGGGCATGCAAAACAATCTGGGATGCTCTGGGGACTTGCACCTCTACCTCTCTTTACCCTGGCACTTCTCTTCCTTTTGATCTCTTACTGCCCCTTTGCTGTACAAGCCACCATCTGATACACCCTGATGGCCACCCTTCCCACTACACCCAAACAGGAGCTGTCACAGTATCAGCAAAGTCAACATTTCATCAGCCAGGGGCTTTTATCAGCAGGAGAGAGGAACCCCAGCACTGGCAGCAGTGACAACCCGGGCCAAAGATGTTTTTAGAATTATTTTCTTGGTGTCTTGCAGCAACTTTAAGAAAGCTGGCAGTGACAGCTGAAAACCTGCCAGGTGGATCTGCTCAGAAGAAGGAAATGGGATGTCGTAGGGTGTGATGGCGAGGAGAAAAGAACATTTCAGAGCATATTCCCATTTTCTCACCCCTTAACACTTGGGAAAGGAGAGACATGACTTTGAGGGGCATGTCCCACTCACACAAACAAGACAGTGGGAACAGAGATCCATCAGCCTTGTAAAACCACCTCTTCTCCAAGTCTGGCCTGACAGACCAACACAATACTTAGAGAGGACACAAGCCTTGCGTGAATCAACACCCTACTAAGCTTGTAGAAAGAACAAAATGAACTGTGCAGAAATGAAAGTTCACACAAAAGATCTGGGTTTCATATCAAGAATTTCTGCTCACCAGCTGCACAGCTTCAGATACATGTTTGTAATGCTCCATGCAAGTAATGCCAGAACACCTGCAAGTTTATAGCTCTATGATACCTAAAAACCACAAGCTCAGCTCCAGTAAAGACCAAAATCAAAAAGTGAAGTCTAAAGACCCTCAGCTACTTGCTGAAATAAAAATCCATTAGTCTTAAGGTTATTAATATAATGATTAATTTCAGCTCCTGCTCTGTAGAAAAAGGAGAAGAACTGCTTTCTCTCCTGGATATTGTGAAGTGCAGTGTTTCCACATTTGTCAAGCACTTTCTGTCCTCATGCAGCAAGAAGCGCTGCTTTGGGTACTACATTTATTCTGCCAGTCAAAATAGCTAGCAGCCTCTGCCAGAGTGGCTGAATTTCTTTGGGATAAGTGAAAGCAATCATGTAAATTAAAATGAAAAACTTAATTCAGGTGGGAAAAAAATACAACTTTTTTAGAAAGATCAAAACATCTTTGTAAAAGAGCCCCAACAAAGCCAAACCAACAAAAAAGCCTACAAACAAACAAGAAACCCAAACCACTCCTGATGCTGGAATATTTCCCTGAATTCCCTGGTTATAGCTGGTAGATTTACAGAAATACATGGGAAAACAGCTGCTGCTGGTACTATTGACTAGACAAGAGGATGAAGGGCTGAACCACAAACCAGCCCTTTGTGATGTATCCTCCGTGCCAAGATGGCAGCCAAAGAAATGTCCCCAAAAGCTATTGAAGTTTTTCAATATTTATCACCACAGGGAAACCAAAAGTAAATCCAGAGGCTGTTTTAGGTACAGAACTAATTTTTTTAAAGCCCGTGAAGTTTGTAGAACCTGGCACATCCAACACAGGCTTTGGGTTTATACTCTCTCCATTCCCTCCATGTCTGTCTCTAAAGACATGCAGAAAAACCAATCCTGCCCAGGGAACCAGTATCAATAAAGTCCTCCCTGACACTGACCCAGCAGAATTTTGTTCTGTGAAAGGAAAGCTGTTCTGTGGCTTTGCTTCTGGAAAATCCTGCCTCATGTACCACTTGCTCTTCAAGCCAAGGGCAGTAAGATGCATTTGTAGTCATGGTCAGTCCATGGCTCTGTTCTATAAAGTAGCAGAGACCAGGTCCAAAGGACACAGCCCTTTACAGAACCTGTCCTACAGCACCTGGTGGGCATGGTCTCAGATTTGAACCCTATCAGCCAGATTTGGTCCCAGTTAGCACAGCACATGTCATCCACATTGGTCATTCTCCTTGCCTGTACTGTACCAAGGCAATTATGCCCAAAATCAGAGTTTGCTTATCCTGTTTCAGAACAACTCCCTCAGGGACCAGCCAAGCTTGTGTCAAGAACAACTCCATCAGGGACCAGCCAAGCTTGTGTCATTGTTTCCAACCCAGGAGATGCCTGCATTTCAGAGAGGGCATCAAGAACATGAGCTGTGAGTGCTGCATCCCTGTGCCTGACTTGTCCTTTAATACACCACACAAAAATTAGGGACATTCCAAGGATTTCGCAAAGCCCTTGACAGAGGCCACATTTACACAGAAGGCAAGTGAATATTTTGATTAATTTAGTTCCCATTCCTGGGGATAAATTCATTGGAAGGATGCAGGACCTGAGTGTGCTGAGGATGGGGAGGGTCAGTGACTGCTGGCCTGGCTGGTGATGTGTCAGCTCCCATTGCCACCGTGCTCCCTGGCCTCTGCTGAGAGGAGCAAGGCAAAAGGACAGCTCTGTGAGAAAGAGAAGGGAAAACACTGCACAAAAGAGGATGGAATGGACTAATTAGCTTCTTCCCCTGCAGCCTCCAGCATGCTGCCAACATGACAGGAGGACAAAAAGCTTTTTCAGCTGTCACATGTGTCACAGCCCCAGACAGGGACAGCAGCTACGTTCTCGTGCCTTGCAGGGATTTGCACACATGTGCTCTGTCTGCAGGCCAAGTAAAAGCAGCCTTAGTCCTCACCAAACCTACAGACACAAAATTCTCATTGCAGTGCTGCTGGCACTCAGCATATGGTTACCCTGATTTATTTCTGTTGAAACAGAAGCCAGAGTTCCTTCCTGCTGAGGCCCTCTATGGTAGAAATAAGGGGTAGTCTGTGTCCTGGAGACCTTAATTCAGCACTAAAAATGACATTTTGTCCTCACCCTTTGCCATCATTTCTGGATGCAGGCACTTGAATAGAAGGAAGCCAAGGTACTGATATTACACCTCACTTATTTAATTTCCTAGGAACTAAGTGGTGAGTGTTGCTTATGCAACCTTAAAATCAAAGTGAGCTAAAGGAACAGACTGTCCTTTTTTGTGTGTTTTTTCTGTTCAGTAAAAAAATCCCAACATTTACAAGTATTCACCCAGCAGCAAAATGGTTTTCCACCAGGACTGCTGGAACAGGAGTTTCTTTTCTGTGCATGTCTGTGTTTCTCACAGATGCTCATGGGAGCTGGGGTTTTCAGCTGTGTGCAGAGGCAACAAGGACAAATTAGCATTTCATCAACATGCCCTACCTCTGTAATCCACATGAGGAGAGTGACAAACCCCTTCTCACTCTCCAAACACTGACTAGATCCATGAGCCTGACTCCATGTAACAGCAAGTTAAATGCCTGAGACCAATTGGGATACCAGACATCACAGCAATAGAAGTTATTAATTGGATGATATGGAAAATTCAGTGACTTGTTATTAGGGTGTACCTCACAATACCAGTCAAGCTGTAAAATTCAGACACAAGTACATGCTAGCTGAAAACATTTACCTTATTTCACTATACTATATATTAAACTTTCCCTTTCCTGTTTGCATAATAAATCTGAATGGAGCTCTTTATTGCATTCCCACTTGGTTGATTGCTTTTGGTTATTTTATAGCATGTTACAGAGGGAAGAAGAAAAAACAAAGGTTTTATCACAAAACTGTAAAACAAGACTAAATGTGAATGCCTGCTCCAGAAAGGCATTAAGATGAACATACTTCATGTTAACTTAGAGCTGCCACTTTTTACCACTGACATGGAATTGCTGATGAGATTATTGTTATTATTTTGGGGGATGTCTCAGTACCAGTACACAGAATAAAAAACAGTTCCTCATTTTTATTTACTTCAAGTGCTATGGGGAGGCAGACACAGCTACAGGAACACCCTGTGGCTTGCCCACAGAATTTTCTAAATGAGATATACCCCAGGTGAAACTCTCCTGGTGGCAGAAAGGCAACACAGAGCCTGAGCAGGATGTCAGCCTCCCACCAGCTCTGCAGTTGTGAGTGGGTCTCACACAGCTTAGATGTGGTGGTGACTCTGAGGATTGTCACCTTCTGATTTCTGTTCCCAAAATGCCACAGGGCATGAGGAAAGAAGGATTTGAGGGGTTTCACTCTTGCAAAACAGGGGTGAAGGTCCTGCTTTTTACTGAGAGTCAGATCTTTTTAAAGCCTTCTGGCAAAACCCAAATATGCACCAGGGAAAAAAAACTCTCAAACAGCGTTAAAACACCTCCCTTCCACCTCCCCCCTCAATAAAAGCTGTCACAGTCAAAGGCAGAATAAAGAAGGTATTCGTGGTAAAACTTTACACTTGAAACCACAGAAGTCTTGCACAAGCAGGAACACAGAAGGAATATACAAAGATAATAAGGTTGAGGGAAAAGATAATGCTAAAGAACCACTGAATAAAGAAATAAAAGCTGATACAAACATTTCCAAGCACACCGGGAATAAGGAATGTGAAAAGAAATCCAGATAACCACTGGATGAACAAAGAGAAAAATATGAAACTGGTCCATCAAATGCAATTCATAATCCCACAATCAGCTGAGGGCTCTGTCTGCAAGTGATCAATATTTGCTAATGTGGAAAACAGGCTAAAAGAGGGACTAGCACATTTCTTCTCACCTTCCGGCAAGATGTGATTTAGAGAGTCTCTAAAGTCAACTTGCATTTACATCTCCTCAGTTTTACACACCTTTATCATATATCCTTTTCTCCAAAAGGAAAGCAACAAGGATGAGGAAAAGTAGGCAAAGTCTGAGGATGAACCAACAGGGATTCTTCAAGTAAGAAAGAAAAAATTGGCCTGTGAGGTGCAGGCAGAGAGGTCTAGACAGTCTTAGGAAGGATGGAGATAAACAAGGGATGGTAGATTGACATATTGTTAGAATGCAAGAAGGGAGCACTTAAAAAAAACATAGCACATGAATGCTTTTTAAGAAAGGAAAGGCAGTGAATTGTCAAGCCAAGCACAGGTTGGGGAACTCACTGCTACAGGACATGCAGATACACCGAACAGTGTAAAAAGGTTCCAAAAAAAGACTCATAAAAGAAAAGCCTGTCAATAACAAATAACCATCAAAGGCTCCACTTCTCCAGAAAGTCCCAAAAGTCAGACAGCTAAAAGCAAGCAATTTGGTTTTTCTTTATGTGCCCTGGGTTTACATTTTTTCTCTAAGCAGCTACTACTGATGCTCTGCAGGAGAGATCCTTGGCCTTTCCCAGATTCACATGGCAGTAGGACTGTGCCATTAAAACACACATTAATTAAATATCATATTATGAAATGAGCTTGTAAATTATAGCTAGGTCTCAGACTCTGGTGCCTATATCCCAACTTTCATGCACCTATAAATATTAAAACACCAAATAGTGCAAAACGCAGGCTCATCACCATTCCAATTCCACATTCTCTGACAAAAGTAATTTATTTGCTCATTGTATTTTACTCATTTCTAGTGAAAACTATCATTCTACGGTTCCAAACAAGCCCTAATCTCAGTATGCAGCTCTTGGCCTTATATAGATGCTAATTATTATAACTGCAGGGCAAATCAGCACAGCATGACCAAATAAACAAATTTTGCTGAATACATAAAAGAAAACCCCCCACAACCCTCTACTTCTTGGTTCTCCAGAATCACAGCTGTACAGTGTTAATACTGTACTCATGATCTTAATAGAAAATAATCCCTTGAAAATTAATTGCCACTAGACATTAATAAGCACTTTGTTAATTAACCCAGTAAGCCAATTAGGCCCAAGGTGAACTCGAGGGCAATCAACACTACAAACAGTGTGAGCTAAGTCTTAGAAGTACACTCTAATTTTTAAAAATCCTGTTTTTGGAGGCTGGATAGCTTGTGGGATTGCTCATTACAGAACAAAGCAAGTGCCCAAATGCACCCCAGAGCCATCATCACCCAGTAGCTTATCTGTGTCTGCAGAGCAGACTGGGTCTCCTCATTGGAGACCTCACCAACTCGTAATTAATAGCTTCTCTAAGGAAACCCAATCAGGAAGCCAGCAAAAAGCAATTCAAAAATGCCTCCTGGGAAAGAGCCTGAGCTGTAAGGCAGGGCAGGGTGTAGAGAGAGCAATTTACAGCTGACTCCCTTGGACTAGGGTAAGCATGAGGCAGCAATCCCTGCTATTTCTGCTAGGCTTCCACAGACCATGGGACATGCACAAAACCTGCACAGAAGTGGCTCAAGCCTTTCTGAGGAGATGCAAATATTGAGTAGCTCTTCCACCTCCAAAAATCTGCACTGCTAGTCTTTCCTAGTCACTGTCCAGGAGCACATACCTCAAACTTTCATTTCTGCCTTGCATTTACAGCTGAGAGGAGCAGATCCACATCCAGCTTCCCATTCCCCAGGAGAAGCCTATGTTTCTCAACACACTGCAAACAGAAAAGCTGCTAAGGGAGCACCTTGCTACAATCCCTCCTCCATGGGCATGGCTGAGGATCTCCCCAGGCCAGTGGTCACTGCTCCAAACCTGCCAGAACTCAAGCACTGACTGCTGGGACTCTGCTGTTCAGGGAGCTACCCTTGACAATCCCTGTAAGCTCCTTCCAGCTCAGCACGTTCTACAGTTCCATGATTTTCTCCTCCTCCAAACCTCCTGTTCTGTTGTTTTTTGTTCTGCCTCATCACAGGTCTCAGCAAACTGAAATACTTCAAGTCAAAAGCATCCAGCTTCTCCTCGTTCTCCACTTCAGTGAAAGGTGTTTGTCCATACAGTGAATTTGGCACAGTGCTGGAGGAAACTCATTTATTTCTCCCATTGATTCCACTTGAAAAAAGATGCCATTAATCCTAGCACATCTGTTGGCACTGATAAATGTGCCCTGTGTTTTGAGTGTTTGTCTTTCGGCCCTGCAAGCTTGGGACTCACCCCTACCATGACCTTCTCATTTGTTTTTACTACCACTGTGTGGACACTGAGCCCACCAAACTGGAGGAACAGTGCCACTCCTCACATTCTTTCCAGGGCTAACCAACCCTTGTTACTCCATCTTTCCCATCCCAAGCTTGGACTACATGGTAACTTGTATGAGAAAGTAACATGTGCATTTAAAAGGCCTTAAAATTCACAGGATGCAAATGAGCAGACAATTATCCTGTGCATAATGATGAGCTGCTAAGTTGGAACATGTTCAGATATACAGTAAGTCCCTGGAATAATTTCTATTAATTTTTAAGAATGCTGGATCATCTCATCTAAAGCCAAAAACATTAATATTTGCATTAATTAGTGCTCATAATACAGTATAGCTTTTGAGTTTTACTGCAGTCATTTGAATCTTTTCTTACATTGACTTTCTAAAAAAGATCACCTTGATGAAGGGGGCATAGGGATTTTTTCAGCCTAGTGAAAAATATTTTCCCGAAATAGTGGTCAGCTTTCTGCCCTTGTTTTCTTGTCTTTTATGTGAGTGTTGGGTTGAGTTTGGAGGGGGTTTTTTTATCTCTTTCTGCCTTAGTAGAATATGGGGATAATAATGTAGACTTGACTGTGCATATAAATTGAATAATTTGCAATAATGCTCTAAAGTGCCATCAGGATGGAATTCAAAGGGCTGTTTGCAGAAACAATTGCTTTTTTAAAAATTAATTTCTGAAAAGTAAATGTAGAAAATGGTGAGATGGCTCCAGGGACTGAAAATGGCAGAGAAACTTTCATCTCCTGGCCACTGCTTCAGATCCTACTCAGGCTGAAGAGCAACCAGAAACCATTACTGTGAGAAAAATACTTTGAGTCTCTGCAAATTTTAACAGAATAATCTGTGCTGAGGTTATGAATGAGATGGGAGTTCACTGAGAGTAATAGCAGAGGGTCAATTCTACTACATATTTTGGAGAGTTTTTTTTTTTTAAAGTCATTCTAGTGATGGAATGTAAATCTCTCTCTTTTTTTTTTTAACAGCAAACATTTAATCACATACATTGTAAAGCAAAACAGAATTCATATTTTTGGCTATAAGTAGAACTGGTTACCCTTCCTGAGATCTATATACATTTTTGCCAGTGTTATCAGAGTAGATAATGCATTTCCATGATAGTAATGTGTTGAGTTGGTTGTGTAACAGGAGATGACAAAGGGCATTTAATCTACTTAAATCAGACTGAAAGAAAAAGAAAATTGTCTTTTCAGGATGGGGTCATGGCTCAGTGCTGTTAAGAATCTCATGCAGTTTAAGATAAATGCACAATCACTTTACACTTTGCATCTACTTGTAAAAAGACATCAACAATCCATTTTCCTACATAAAACTGCCAAATATTCTAAGTGTTTCAGTCTGGTGATTTCTGGTCAGGACCAGAACTGCAAGCTTGAAAATTATCCACAGATTTCTGATTGCTCAGACATCAGGTCCATGCCTTCCAAAGAAACCATCAGAGATGCTTCACCAGAAGCAGGTTTGCCTGAGGCTGGGAGGACCATTTGCCCATTTGGATGGGCAGGAGTGAGAAAATATCACCTACAGCTTTACAATTAAACCCTGTGCTGGTTTCCAAAGCTCTCTGCAAGTGGATTTAAAACATCTCCAGGAGCATGCACTTCAACACTCCCTAAGGTACTTAGCAAGTATCTCAAGAATAATTATTGATTTCTGGCAATATCTATAGTATCTTAGAGTTCCAAACAGAAAAGGAGGAGCAGCCTGAACAGTAAACATTGAAGATAGAAAGGATGTAATGGGTGAGTGCTGAAAAGCTGCCAGCAGCAGCTTTCTAGCAGTGCAGGCACCATGAGTGGCTACTCCAATGTCAACACAGAAAAGGGTTACAGAGCTGGTTTTATTTCAGCGGTCCCAGGTATTCACTTAACTGTGGCTATGCTATTTCCCACAGATATTACCATCCTTTGGGTGCCCATGGGGCAGCAGGAGGATCAGGAGCAAAGGGAACAAGAAAGTGAACGTGTGAGAATGGACTGGCCTTCTAGGAAGGGCTGAGGTTGACCTTGAATTGCATGAGCTGCAGCTCTGAGCAAAGGCAGCACAACCCCAAGCACTGCCCTGTGGAAGGTGAATGTGGATGTACAGCACTGTCAATACAATGCTGGACACAAACTAAGATGAAAGAGATGAGGAAACAGTCACTGTCATCTCTTTCTAAAGAGGATATTTGCCTCTGCTGCTGCTGAGGGCAGGAAAGACTTTTACATCAGCTTCATAAGGCACTTAAAAAGCAAATTCCAGAGGCACAGACCCCAGCTGCTGAGCACAATGCTGATCTTTGCTGTGGGAACAGCAACAGGACATGAAAAGAAGAGCAGATGGTCAATTTTATTGTGGCTGTGACCATCCTCTGACACGGCAGTGCTCTGCTCCAAAAGTGGCTGAGCAAACAGAGAAACATCTTCACTTAGAGGCAGCAGAGAAGAGCTCAGTGATCTTTACTGGATGCCCTTCAGGATCAGGCAGTGAAACAGTGTGGTTAATCATGGTGAAGGATAATAGAGAGCAGAGAACCAGAGAGGCAGCTCAGCTAACTCCAGGCATGCTCTGTTAAGCCCTCTCTGATATAAAAATGGTTTATAGCCCATGCAGCATACTTCCCTTGGATAAGGACCATCGCACACTGAAATTAAAAGCAATTAGTGTCCCTTAAATGCTTGAAGAGAATTGATTTTATAAAGCATTTCCTTCAATCTTTAGGGGGAAAAATATACAGGAAAGGCATTTTTATGCAGAATAGCATTTGTTTACAACTAACACCCTAGGAGATTAGAGCTGGCTTTCAGACCTGTTATTACAGATACAAAAAATTTGCTGTTAAACTCCCATTGAGGCTGACTGATCGGTCCACTGTGTGAATGCAAGACATTGTTTGAGGATACTACAGCATGTCCACATGTGCAGCATGGCACTTCTTATAAAAACACTGCAGTGCTCAGGAATTTCATGTTGACTATTAACTCCTTCCCCCACAACCATCCCAGACTTGGATTTGGCGAAACCCCACTATTTCATCCTCTGCTTTATTTGGTGATTAATCTGAAGGACTGATTTCCATACTAACATTTAAACTAGCAGCTGGATTCTGGGAATACAATGGCCTACATTTTTAAATCCGAAGAATGGATGTTGTGCTTTATTTATGAGCTATTAGTTCAGCAGCTTATAAAATATCCATCAAAAGCCACAGACATTAAACAAAATTAAGAAATGAAATACAACTTAATAAAAGAAAAAGCACTGATAGATTCCCCACTCCTCATTAAACCTCACATCACCCCTGTAAAATCATGTCCTCAGACAAAGATGAAGAGTTTGAAAAAGTACTGATATTTCTTTGCCTGGTTTTTAATGCTTTATTAGTTTAGATTCTATCACAAATTGCAAGTGCTATGTAACAATGTCTAATGCTCCATTCTGACAATTTCTAATTGCTGTGCTGTAAAAAACTGCCAAAGAACTACAAAGAATGGAGCTGGACATCATCTTGCAAGGCTTTTCTGCAATCACAGTAACATTTACTGATCTTTAAAACTGTTCAACACCCAGAATCTTCTCCAAGGTTAAACCTTCAGAGCCAGTCATGAAATAACAGAAATTAGCATTTCTATAAATGGCACTAGGTTTGCCAGCATGGGAAATTGTACTTAATTACAAAATATCTCAAGGGCAGCAGTAATGATGTTTACTTTACAGTAAATAAACGTGCTTCAGCTCCATCTGATCAACTTAGGAGCCTGTCTGATCACTGAGGAAGGCAGAGCAGCTGCCAGGTGTGATGAGACTTTTGAAGGAGCAGACACAGTCCCAATGTGGTCGAGAGGAGCCTGAGAGTTGGAATCTCCCCCGTTCCCTTCTGTGCCCAAGCTGATCTCCAGGAGCTGGTCACCTCACTCCCCAGTAAGTGACAGTGACAATGACATCTCCCCCTGACATGTTTTGCCATGCATAAGTTTCCTTACCCTTTTACAGCTTCCCACCCAACATCTAAATCTGATCTTGCTGTCTGCAGTTCTGGCTGTTACCTCTTGTCTTACTGACAGAAATAAATCCACGTGTGTTCCTTCAGAATTGCCTTTGCACAGAAATATTCATCTCAGGGCTTTGTGCCTAGAGCATTCTCTGATCTCCTCAACACTCCTCTGCTTCCTTCACACTGCTGTGATTGAAGAGAACCCATTAGCTGACTGCACACACACATGAACACAAGAAGAAAGGAAGAATTATAAGTACAATATCCAGCAGCATATGGCAAATCCATTGATGTCTGAATGGGGGTCGTTCCTCAGTCATTGTTGGCAGTGTGGAGACTACTCTGGGGGTAATGGCTGGAATACTGACTGCTCCGGGACTAATTGCATATTTGATATTCATGTGATAAATTAATTAGCTGCTTATTCCCAGTGAATAGCCTGGATTCAAATAAAGCTGTCAGATGTAAGGTATGGTAGATGCACATGAGTTAAAAATAGCTCCTGAGGAGAGTGTGTGTGTAAATATATATATGTATCAGTCTGCTACTACAATCATTTAATTTAGCTTTGCCCTCAGCCAGGAGTTGCCTGGAGACTCACTAATAACAGAAGCATTCAAGATGCTGTTTCTTTTGTGTTCCCTTTCCTTTTTGAATAGGTGCATTTTACACCTTCAGCCTTGATGTAAAATAAATAGAAAAGCTCTTCAATACAGCTTTCATTTATGCAAAACCTAATCTAAATAATGGATGAGATAAAAAAAACAACTCTATGACTTTCAAGAGTGTAGGACTAAAACGCATCCCAGTTTTAGGACTAAAACTCATTCCAGTTTTAGTCTAATTGGTGTGAATTAGCTGTCAGTAACTTCTAAGGCTTTTGCTCAGAACTAGTGCATCTGAAAGGGGATTACTAGTTCCAAAAATGAACTAAGAGCTTTTAATTTCCCCAAAATAACAGCCAGCTAAAGGATGGAGATGTTATTAATATTCTCACCTATGCAAAAAGAAAATGCAGCTGCACTGCCTTGTTCCTGGTGAACACAGATGCAAGAGACTGATCAACCCCTGCCAACCAAAAAGAACAACCACTAACACTTTACCTTATATACAAAACCCTGTTGCAAAAAGATAGCAAAGTCTAAAAGTGCCTAGGTTTTATTAGTGATGAAACTTGTTGATGTAGCAAGAGTTCTTGCAGCTGAGACTCCACCAGTGTCACTTCGTTTGTCTTGTAGTACCTGGAGTTGACACCCTGGGGTGTACACACCTCCAGGTTGAGATTAGAAGTGGGAATAGGCTGGGAATTCCACCCAGAAAGGTGCTTGAAATATTAAACATGAAATAGTTTAATATGAAATTGGAAAGGGGAGGATGTAGTCCCCTGAGGGACTTGTCTTGACCCTTTATGGACTGAAGTTTGCAGATGATAGAAAGCAGCATTTTAAAAGACTTTCTTGAAAGAGGAATATTTCATCGTGAAAGTAGATGTGTCAGCAGAACACATCAAGATGGGATGAGCACAAGATCTTCCCTCCATAACTGATTTTCTGCACCACTGGCATAATTTCACAAAAATATTTCAAGTTCAGCTATAATCCTTTCGCCATCCAAAAATACTCCTGGGAGAGTTTTCCCTCAGCCCTACCTGCCTGTAGGAGCACTGATGAGCTCTGTACTGCCTGTGACCTCACCAGGCTCCCACAAAGGAGGGAAGCACTGAATGGCACAGCACACTTGGACTTGAAAACAGCTGGAAACGCTTGCAATGCTTAAAAATACCTCAGAAACACAAAAGTATGGATGCAGGAAAGAATAAAAATGAATTTGGCTCTGCTCTGGCAGCCTGGCTTCCCTGTCATGGATATTTCACATCAAATCCAGCCATGTGCAGGTCTGAATGTTGAACCAACATCCAGCACGCTGATGTGCTCAGAGCAGAGGACATGTGAAGAACAGAAAACAGCTGCCAGCATCTCCTCAGTGTGCAGGGATGGGAAGATGTCTTTGCAGCTGTGTCCCCAGGAAGATTCCCCATGCACAATATTCCCAAACTGTCAGGGAATATAACCTGGGCTAGGTGCCTTTAGCAGTGTTTAAACACGAGCAAACAAAATAAAGAACCTTGTCACCACAACAAAAAAAAAAAATTGTCAGCTCCATCTCCTGCCTTGCAGTGACCTCCAGGATGCCAGGAAGGTGTGGGATGTCATCAAAGCAAAACCAATCCTGTGGCTATTCCGCCTTTTGAGGAGGATCAAAACGTGAGAGGAGGAAAGAAGGCAAAAGGATGTCTCAAAATTACACTGATCTGAAGCTCTCAAATATGAGAGAGGAAATACAACAGCTCAAGTTTGAGGTGTGCTTTTGTTTGTGGGCAAAACAAAAAAGAGAGGAAAAAGCCCAACACACAACACCAAAAAAAAGCATCTCAAACAAAATCATGACCATAACTAAATCCTAAATTTGATAGTTTAAAAATTGTCTAAGCAAAGCTTCAAGTTATAAACAAAGGATTACTGGTTATATTTCAACTCATAAAAACAGTATCAATTATATACAATTTACTTCAGAAAATAGTTCCTCTTAAGCTGATTATATTTGAGCAGTTTTATCTGAAATTCATAGCTGCAGATATATTAATTTGCAGCACTTACCAGGTGCAGCCAATGAAAAGAAGAAATTGGCTTCTGTCTCCTGTAGCAGTTTTCCATTTTATGGAAGCAGAAATCAACTTAGCCTTCAAAAAAAAAAACCAAAAAAAACCCTTAATCAAAGACAATTTTCAAGTAGTCTAATCCACAGGTTGCTAAAAATCAAAATATTCTTCTATATTCATGGTTTGAGAATTACCTTTAGATTCTTATTTTCTAATTTTTTTAATATAGAAGATCAATATGCACAGTATCTTTGTACATAGAGTGAATTTATAAAATAATAATTAAACCACACAGAGGCTCTCAGAACATTAGATTGCATGACTAAGCACAGCAACATCCAAAAGCACTGAAGTTCAGGTAGTGCTCATATTTTAACAGAACTTTCCCCTCTCTTCAGCAAAAATTACAGGATAGTGTCACAATCTGGTTTGGCACACAGGGACTGATCGACATTTTGAGTGTTCTACAAGTGACATTTAAAGTCTAATCCTGGATATATAACTGGAAAGTTTCATTTCTTGTAGTCCTGGACTTGACAAACACAAATTACACTCTATTCTTTGAGGTACAGGGGCTCAATCTTTACATCAGGTAGGCAGCAGAGTCAGTTTGGGTTGTTTTAAATTTTGCATCGTTCCCAAAGTCTCTTCTGGTCACCTCCTCTTCTCTCCCAGCACAGCACCAACATAGGTAATAACTGTTCCGTGTGTGGGAAGGGAAATTCGAACACTGAAATAAGCACAGAGCAGGTCAGGAATGAAACAACAACTAGCAGAACTCCACAAAGGAGGTCACATCAAGTTCTGTTTTATGAGCACCAAACACAGAACAAAAGTGAAACCAGCTCTGAGTCATCTGTGCAAGGAATGCTTGACTTTGTGTTTCCTTAAAAGCTAATAATCATGTTAGGAAGTTCTAAGAAGTGTTTGGGAGGAGTCTTTATGGGAAAAGAAATACATTTAGTCCAAAGATAGTACTCTATTCCCATGGTACACACTTGAGGAACATATGAACAAAACAGGATTTAAGTATCTTTTATAAAATACCCTCCAACAGCATTTTCTGTTGTTGGTACTCTTTCACATGCTTTCTCTGAACCAGAACCACATGAAACATCTGCTCCTAGTAAAATCACAAGAACAGATCTGAGCTTTTTCTCTCTTTTGTATTGTGCATCTACACTCTGGGCAGTGAGGATCAGATGAGGCTTTGCAAAGAGACACTGGGTTATCATTATTATGTTTTTCTCTAGATTTTCTGTGCAGTCCCATTTGTCACCTCCTGTCCTCATCAGTGTGAATAAACCTGATGTGTTACTCTATTATCTATGTACAAGGTTTTGTGAATGGCAGTAAATCAGTCGGTTTTCCAGGAATAACATGAATCATTCATTTTGGGAAGACAGAAACAGAAAGGAGATCTTGGTCAATTTTTTCCTTATTTATATAACTTTTCCCCAGTATTCTTCTCTTACTTAAATATATCAATAAAAGTAGCCTAGCCTCTTCTCAAATACATTGCTTTTATTATGCCAAGCAGAGAAATCAGCTTTTTTTACTTTTCCACTTTCCAATATCTTCATCTCCTAATTAATACACAAATCAGGGACAAAGACTGGTGTGTCCATGATTAAAAAACAAACAAACAAACCAAAACCAAAACCAAACAAACAACAAAATAAAACACAAACCAAAAAGATTCACACATTCAAACATCTGAGAAAAAGGAGATTTGACACTTTGCTCAATGCACACCCTGGGTTTGTTACTTTTTAGGTGCTAACAGTAAATGCCTTGGAGCATTTTTAAATTTAAATTTAATTTATTTAAATTTTAATTTATTTAATTTATTTTTTTATTTAATCAGCCCAAGCTCCCGTTATCAGTGTCAGCTCTGAGCCATTCACTCATTTACCGCTGGAAAGCTGTGGGACTGCAGGGGAATGTTTTTGTGTGGGGCAGTTCTGATGGAGGATTGGACCCAGGAGCAAACAGGCCAGGATTAGAATTTTCTTTTTCCTCCTGCAAGATTTTTTTTCTGCAATGTCTCTGCTAAAATCACATACCTCATAGTTTGCTGGCTGCAGCAGGACTGTGTTCAGAAATAACATCAGTGATCCTGAGAGCTGTGAGATTTATTCAAGTTGAATGTGGGGAATTGGAAGATTTTTTGCAGTGTTGCTCTTCTTTCATAACACCAAACTGAGTTACTTTCCACTGTATTTACATCTATCAATCCATACTACAATTTGAACTGCTAAAATGAGGAGATCCTCAGGGCATAGAACAGACTTGAGCATTGTTCAGCTCGGTATCTTGGCTAATGAGCCAGGTTCCATCATATTCCAAAAATACAAGTGCATAAATCAAAGTATTTTTTCCTATTAGCCAAAATCCACTAAGCAAGTATGTAGAAACATAAAGATACACAAGCAATGGCCCAGAGAATGGGCAATTTAACTGCAGAGGACTTGGTGTTCTGCTGGGTCTCACAGAGGATAGGAATGCAAACATGCTTCCCCTAAGGGATACACATGTGTACCTATAAATTCATATGTGCACAAAAATAAACCTCTCAGACAAAAGGCAGTGACCTGGTGGGTGTAAAACAGAAGCTGACAGATACCACACATCTTCACAGACCTTTTGTTTCTACTCTGAACAAGCAGGAACACACAGGGTGCTCCTGCAGGGATAGATCTAACGCTCCATGCATTCAGGGACAAGGCTGTCCCTCCATGGGACTACGAGGTGAAACTCCAACAAAAGTATGAAAAAAATGGGTCCAAAGCAAGATACACAACCTACACTGAACTCCCTGTGGCTTTGCATGAGCTTTTGTAAGCATCATGGTGTTTTTCACTGTTTGTACTGGTTCTTTTCTACTATAGTTAATGCAATACTTCAAATCACTGATGCAATAAAATCTGTTCAAGTAGCTCATACACCCCAGCTCAAACACATCTTTTAAAAACATGGGATTTCTACATAAACCTACCCTACAACATCCTGAATTAAGGCATCAGAAATGACCTAGTGATACAGATAGGACATTCCTGCCTCCCTAGGAACAGCTGCATACAGCCTGAAGAAACTTGTCTGGCAAGACATGGGAAGTGTTACAGGGTATAAGTCTTTCTTTAGGCCTTAAGAAATTCACAGCACTAAAAATATTGTGAATAAATTCATCCCACTTTCATGGCCTCACTGGGATGTACTTAACTGAGCCTGATTCACGGTGGTTTCCAGGAGATCTTCACAGGGTATCAGCTTGAGTGGGCTCAGAAAATTGAGTCGCAGCTGACTAACAACTCATAGCAGGTCAGAGAAAGAACCTGAGCCCTTCCAGACAGAGACCATTAACAAACAGCTACTCACACTTCCTTTCTGAGCCTTGGTGTCAGAGGAAAAAAGAACAGGGGAAAAAAGAACTTGTGTGCAATCAAAGTAGAGTTAAAGGGGCACCTAAGGGGATGCTGCCAGATGCTAAACTTGATCCCACACACTACCCAGACACTGTCATACTGATGATTTCACAAGAGGCAGATCTGTGGTACTTGGATTGCATCCTAGGTTACAATGTAAAGATGTGCCCAAAAGTATGTATTCTGTCACCATCTACTGAAACCAGGAGGGGCAGTGATTCTTCGCTCTGTGGGAGATATCCTCTACTAATGGGTCCTCTGTTAAAAACCAGGTGGGGCAGTGTTCTTCATCTTTTCCACAACCCATCCTTCCATCCTTTCTCCAGGGAGAAATCTTCTGTTAATGGGTCATGGAATCCCACTGCATGACTGATAAAATTACATCACCCCATTGGAAAATGCCCTTTACCCCCCTCCCAGGGAGAGGAGCCAAACATTTCCTACCTAGATAAAAACTGAGATTTGGAACACCTAAGTAGCCCTTACCCACTGGTGTCCAGAGGACAAGAGCTACCAGACCTTTCTAGAGGATCACTACTTTAACAAAACCACTTCATCTGGACTGCTACCACCACTCTAGCTAGTAGGGTGTCAGGCTGTATTCTGACTCTGGAAGTCGTTTTTCTTTTGTACTATTGTATGT
>VRYO01002253.1:20840798-20902285 GCA_009812075.1 Sialia sialis
TATTCTACTCCTGTTTATGCCCCTTATCCCTGTCCCTGTTCCTTTTCCCTGGACCAGCCCAGATTAACTACCCCAATCCTTCTGTTCAGCCACAGCCACATACAGGGAGGACACCAGGATGCATTTTTATCATCACACCTGTGCTATCCTCCAGCCTGTGCTGAGTGTTTTAATAATATGAGCAAATAAGTCCACACCACCAAATCAAAACATAATATAAACCTATGGCCTGGGAGCCTAAGAAACACATTTTATTGCTGAAATTGCTGCCCAGCAGAGCTTTTTCCAAAAGAAAGCTTTACTCTTTCCCCTCCTGTCATGGAGAGGCATCCTGGATATCTCAGCCACTTCCCTGCCTCCCAAAACAGGGAAAATATCTTGGCAAGCATCAGCAAGAGTGTAACTGCTGTGTATTCCTACCCATCCTTTTTACTCACACTTATGGTGATGCAAGTGCCTATAAATTAAACATGAATATTGCATGAGCAAGCCAATGTTTCAGAATCACACCAACTGGTCCATGCAAGCCTATTTGTCTTCAGCTTATGTGTGCTATTAACTATTAATAACCAAACACAGAAAAAGTCTAATAAAATAAAATCACTTGTTAAATCCACTCATTTAGGACATCTATCAACGCATGCTAATCCACTTTCTGCACTTATATTTAGTAATGCGCTTTTAGTTTTTGATCCAGGTCTAAAAAAAGTTACCTTTTTTCCCCCAGTAACTGCAAATGTTGGTCTAGTGGGAAAACCAAAAATTGGGGATTTTTTTTTTTCCAGGAGCTTGCTGAACTTGCCTGTTCAATGGCTCTGATTAAGAACTATGCAATGAGAAGTGTGTTAAAACATTAGCCTCAATTAGTTTCATTAAGTGTTTTCTTTGGTGAAGGTTGCTGCCCTTTAGAATTATTTTTGTTCTACCTAAATAGGATCTGTGCAAGATTTTTGAAATTTTAGACATGCAAAACAAAAAGAGTACAAGGGACAGCTGCAGGATGTGAAAACTAGTAAAATCCAGCAGCAGCAATTATGGCCTCTCAAACATTAAATGAAAATAAATAATTTTGTTGGTGTACATATATATATATACACACATATATCTGTACATAAATATATACATATTCATATGCACACATTCCCCCACAGCTTTTCTTATCACTGTCCTTTAAAATGAGATGCAAATGAATACAAATTCCTGTTGTCTTCCAAGCACAGTAAAACAAGCAGAACAAATTTTCAGAGGCTGTAAACGTTGCCTGCACAATAAGAACAAATACCTTTGTCAATAAATACAAAACTTTGTTTCAGCTACACAATGGTCACAATAGGAAATTTCGGTGTCACTATTTGAACTTATTTATCCATTTTTACCAATTCAGACACATCTTGGGATGTGGATTCTTGTGAAACAAGTCATGTGAGGGCTTGATTTGCAGAACTAGGATAATCCCATTGTTAGTTAGGATTGCTTAAATTGCTACTGGGTGAGTTTTGTTCCTTAACTGGAGAAGGTCAAAATGTTTGGAAGTGGGAGAAATGGTAGTCAGAAACACATAAGAAAATTGAGAATTCATTTTGTGGAATCTGTATAAATCCTGCTCCTAAATTTGCATTATATGATCTCTCACACTGGCTGTATTTGATTGCTGAAAAAAAACATTAAAGGGTCAGAGGAGAATGAAAGCATAAAGCTGTGTTTGCTCCCAGAAATCCAAGATCAGCATCACTGGAGTCTGGATCAGACTTTTCAAAACATAGGGAAGTCCCTCCACCAACTTCAGTGCAATTGAGGTCAAATTTCTGGAATACAGACATTGGAGACTGCCCAGTTAAATACAAATAATCTTCCTTGGGGCAACTCCACAAATCTGCTATTTACATAATGTGGCAAAGGCTGAGCCAGTTTTGCTTATCTGCATCAGCAGATTGTCCCTTCCTCCTGACAGAAAAGTGCCTGATGCAAGCCAGCATTAAATAACAGCCACTTAAACCAAATTATGTGTTCAAGAAGATAACTGGGATAATGAGGCTGAAGAAACACTCCCCCAAAATGGAAGAGTTCCTTGGGAAGGTAATTTGTACTCAAGGAGAAGTCTGGGAAACCCAAACCTACTTTGGTATTTGCAGACTTAATAGCTCAGGTGGTATTTACCTCTCTCATGACCAGGCATTAAAATTACAGCAGGAGACCCGCAAATTAAAAACAGCTGGTATTAAAAAATAATGACATTGTGTATAGGATAAATTCAATTCAATTCAATTTGCTCTCCAATGTGATGTTTGGATAGAAACTTATGGCAGGCTTTTGAAAAAGCTAAGTTGTACAGACTTCTTTCCCTGTGTGCTTCCTGTATGTAGGGCCTTTGGTGTGAACATGCATTGATCAATAACTGGTCTGGCTGAGGTGCTAGCACAGGATAAATGATGATGCTTACTGTAGTTAACTGTATTTCAGTAACAGAATATAAACTACAGTGATAACTGGAAAGGACTTCTCCCAGTTTTTAAGTGCCTGTGAGAATAAAGAACCACGTCCAGCAGCATCCTACACAAGTTCAGATGCAGCTTCATCCCAGATTCCTGCATGAGCTCCTAATACTGTTTGGAAGTGTCTTCTGTATTCATAGATGACAATGTAATCACTATCTCTATATATCAATCAGTATCATCATCTGCTTTACACAGATTACGTGCAACAACAGCCTACTCTGCTGCCTACAAGAGAAGGCAGTAGAGCACAAATCTCAGAAGAAAGTTTCTATTTTCCCATTATAAGAGCTGTGTTAGTTCCTATATGAACTTACACAGAATACGCTAGATGGGATCCATACATTTTTGTACAGATCAAGAGCTAATTATAGGAAAAGTGTTACCTTAAAATACATCTTTATCTAGACATCATCAGTTAAAGTGATCTCAAGTAGGCTCAAAAGCCACAGCAGAAGTTTGGGACCTATTTTATAGCACAGATGCCAACATAAGAAGCTTCTTCAGGATCACAAGTGGCTCAACTGTGTCTCCTTGCCAGCACAGAGAGTAAACTATTTACATAAACCAAGAAACTTGTGTGAGTGTTCTTCCCAAACCAAAAACAAGACCCATTAGCAACACAATAGAATGAGTTCACAGCACCAGATCTACAGACCATGTGAAAATCAGCCCTGGAGCCTCAGGTACCCCTTCTGTTCCCTAGGGTGTGAGACAGAAGGGAACAGGCGGATTTAGACAAATACTGCCAAAATTCATGTTTTGTTCCTAGTACCCACACACAGAGGCACAGGGTCTGCACGTGCAGCAGCCCATTTGTACATAAAGCAAAACACAGCTGGGGATGCCAGGCCCTCACCCTTTGCTGCTGGAAACAGCATTTAGGAAGCTCTCAGGAAGAGCCAATATAGAGACCCTATGGAAAGGGCTGGAATGTTGGCAAACACTCTGGATACAACATTAAAACTCCTGCTTACACATCCAAGACTTTGGCCTAGAACTGCAAGTGTTTATATTCTTTGAAGTGGGTTTCCAAGAGCAAGTGCAAGCTCATCTTCCATCATTTGCCCTACTCAGACACAACCTGGTCATGGTAGAGACAAGGAAAGATTTCACTGCCTTCTTCAGGGACTCAGTTCCCAAATTAACTAGTGCCATCGTGGGGAGCACAGGTCACCCTCTACCACAGTGACAGCAGAACATCTCCCAAAGGCCACAGTGCATTCACAACCAGGTCTTTAAAAACTTTAGAAAACTGCATTTTCTATAATACCCTGGTTCAGATTGACAGGGAAGAGCCCAAATCACACACACCCCTCAGAGCCTGGTTCTCAGAGCCCAGTTAACCCATCTGCCCTTGTATTCAAATTCATGCTGAAGATCTCGCATGCAGCTCAGGCTTCTCATTGACCTTTGACCAAAAGCCTCAGGTGGTGAGAGGAGACTCTTCACACCCCACCCTGTGGCAGGGAGGTTGTGGGAAGTGTAGCAGCAAGGCTGAAGCGCAGGTCACCCCTGTGCAGTGTTACTGGGCTGGGGGTTTGCTTTGCATGATACCTGGAAGGAAAAGGGTGGAGATTACGAATTCTCTTGGAATCAGAAGCACAGTTAAGGCATCACTGCTTTAAGAAGTGCATCCAGCGCAGAAAAGCCTGAGGATGAAAACAGGACTCGCTTCAATCATTGCTGGGCTGCCCTGAGCAACTCAGCTGCAGCAACCCCCAAACAAATCCTTGCGTTATATTGGGATTAAGAGGACATTTGACAGTATAACACCTACAAACCAACAGCTTGACCCTTCCTTCTCTCTGAGTGACTATCAAAACCTAAGCAATTCATTAGGAAATGAAATAGTACCTAGAACAGCACTTGAGAGGCACAGCAGGGACTCTGGCCGACAACAAACAAATGATGCAGTATTTTGGAACACAAACACACACAAAACCTCTCCATGGGGTAAAGGGAAAGCAGGCAAATCAGCCCAACCACAAATCTAGTTGTCAAAACACACTCACTTGTTTTTTCACAAGGGAACACCTACAGTTGAGTAGAGGCAGCATGGATTTATCTATTCCACTCCAGGAGGTGTTCGGCAGTGCAGCCAGTCACTGGAGCAGAGTTCTGCAGTAGACAACAACACTACCACTCATTTCAGAGAACAGTCTGCAGGTACTGGCATCAGCTTGGACGCTGAGAGCAGAAAGAGCAACCTGGCTGGGGTCAGAACAGTGTTAACTTCATGGCTTTGTCTTCCTGTCTGCAGATTGTCCTTGCTTCACTACCCACATTTTCCCTGCCTCCCAGATTGTTCTCTGCCTTTCCTTTCTTCGGTAGATCTTGCAAGGCTACCAGTGATTCACACCATCTCTTCCTACCCACAGCCACATTCCCTTTCCTTGGGATGACTCCCACAATCAGGGATCCCCACAGAACTCTCTTCTTGTACTTCCACTTCTGCCTTAAAAAACAAACCAGCTCTGCTTGGCAGTCTGCCTTACAGGACTGTGGGCAGTGGGGAAGATTCAGGCAGATTTGTACATATGCCAGATTTCTGAGTTTGGCATATTTTTCAGAAGTTGAGAGATGCTTTTCCTCAGCTTTTTAAGCCTTATATCTCAGACAGCTTTTGGTTTGTTTTCGTCCCATCAGCCTTAAGACAGATCTTACAGAGGTAAATTAGAGCTGCTTCTACTATTGTGCTTTTTGTTATAGTCACATCAAAAGATAACTGGGCCCCTGGTGAAATTGCCTGGTTAAGTATTTCTGAATGGCATTGAATTTTCTAGGCTTGTTCTAAGGGCATGAATCAACTATTGATTTAAGAGGGGCATCCACCTGAAATGAAAACATACAGATGCATAAAGATGCACGCACCAATAAACATGCACTAGGTATAGATCAGTCAGCAGGTCTGATGCCAAGAAGCTGATAAAAATCTCTAAATATTTGAACCAAGAGATGCAAAATCCCCCAGAAATTGCACCAGGAATGGCCAGAAAAGTCCTAAAATCCACACTAAAAACCCCAAAATGGCTCCAAAATCCAGTGAAATTACAGAGATTTCTGAAGAAAAAAAACAGGAAAATGGGTGGGCAAAATTCTCAAGGAAATCCAAATTAAAATGGCCTAAAACCACCATCACATGAAAAATGACCCAAAGAATAGAGAAATTAGCACTGAAAACCTGTCAAACTTCCAGGGATTATTGAAAAAAAAACCATCAGGAAAAATCCAGCCTAAAACCACAGAAAAATCCCCCAAAATTGCATGAGAAATGCCCAGAAAAGTCCTAAAATCAGCAGTAAAGAACAAAAAATGGCCCCAAAATCCAGTGAAATTCTAGGGATTTGTGAGGGAAAAAATATAGGAAAATGGGTGGGCAAAATTCCAAAGGAAATCCGACTTAAAGTGGCCCAAAACCTCTAAACATTGCATGAAAAATGACTCAACAATCCAAAAATCTGCACTAAAAATACCCCAAACCTGTCAAAATTCTATAGATTATTGGAAAAAACATCGGGAAAAACCCAGAAAAAATTCAGTGAGGGTGTAATAGTGGTTCTGTGTAGCCTGGATTGTACAGGGGTTGTGCAAGGACACAGAGGATTCATCCAGCCTGGACTTTATTGAGCTATTGATGTTAAGGATGCTGCAATAAAAGCACCTAGGCCAGAACCTACTGTACAAATAAACCTATGAATTAATTTACACTCTCTCCCATGCTGACAAGTAAAGGTCACATCACTCTCAGGTTTTGTGTAAAGGCAATTAGGTTGGAAAAAAGTTGGGCTAAACTCAGAGTACAAAAATGACAAACAAACATGAGCCAGGATGAAACCAGCAAAGACAGGTACCTGTAGGGACTGAAAACTCCCAAAATCCCTTCATCTCAGGCTGCATCACAAAACTGCAGACATGGATTTATTCTGCCAATAAAATTCAAAATATTCACAAGCATTTGTGGGATTAGGGGCTCTGATAATCAAGATAAGGAACTGATTTAATTCATAATGTGATGCCATCAAGGAGCACAGTGCCATCAGGTCAGTGAATGGTGCCCAGCATATGATTCGTTGAACAACAACATATAATTATATTTGATCACAGTGAGCTAGCTCAGGCTGGAAAAGAATAATTACATGAACCATCAACTCATAAATTGCCAAAATTATTGGATTAACTTCACTCTGAGCCCTGGGAAACTTTTTTCCCCCACTTCCTACAGTAGGGGGAAGGAGATGAACTACTGCTATAGGAGGAAAAAAAAATAGTTATAAACTGTACTCCAGTGATGGATAACTAACTGCAGGCAGATCTCTGGATATGGTTTGACTGACTCCAGAAGAAGAAATGTAACCTGGGAAGGCTATTTGAACAAATGGGAGGTGCAGTTTCAGCATTTATTTTTGGGAAAGAACACAGTGTGCCACCAGACTGTTAAACCTATGTAGAAAAGCCAAGTCAGGGAGCAACACTGAGTTCATTCAGCATGGCATGTAGGAAAAGGCTCAGCTAGGGATCCAGTCAAGGACCCAAAAGGCCTGTCCACAGCCCTATTTCAACAGCTTAACCCCCCCTGATATTCCAAATAGCTTTGCCAAGAGGTTAATCACTCAGTTTTCAGTAAAATGTCTAAGATTAGAGACTTTGACATATCCCAGGATTAGGCCCAGTAGAACTGATATTACTCAAAGAAAAAAGAAAGTAAGAGCTCATTTTAATGTAAATATAGAGATGTGGGCAATTGCTGTATTTATGTAAGGAGCATAGAAGGGAAATTTTCCTGGCAATAGGAACTGTGATAGTTTAACTAGCATATGAACAGAGAAAATCAGAACCTGCTTATAATGGATGCTTTGCATGCTCAGTCACACCTCTGCTCCAGCAGCATCTATCTGCACACATTAAGGACATTAAAAACAGTGTGTGGTGGGGATGCCAAAAGCTGAGGGAGCTTGGTAAAAGTAACTGCCAGAGACATTTCAGGCACATGGTGGTTCTAGTTCTTGGCAAATCAAAATTCTCAGAGGAGAAGTGGTGAAACCTGGCTGATACAAATCAATAGGTAATTGGGATATTCTCCTGAACTCACAGCAGAAACCTTGGCTGCAAAAAAATGTTGAGTTCTAAGTTCACTGACTTCACAATGCTTTATTTTTCATAGATACAGAATGAAAGAAAATTAGAGCATGAGAGACTTCACATGCCAAGTGAACACGCTTATTAGTGAAATAGAGAGATTTATAACTATTCTAAAAGAAACCAAAGCAAAAACTCACCACCAAGCTGCAGGACACATCTACCATATTCCCACAACTAGGAAGAGTTCCTATGGATTGTCACTGTGAGCCAGGTAAAAATGGAAACCTTGGCCAAAAACATTGAGCTCTGGCCCAGGTGAAAGGCAGCTGCACACTCTGGCATGCACAAAGCCTGAGGCCAGACTGGAGGAAGAATTCAAAGCCAAACCAGGCTGGTTTTACCCTAATGGAGGTTGTGGTCAGTCTTTCTGAAGCACAGGCACAAAACTACAGGAGCTCAGAGGATGCTCAGAGCCAGAGAGGTGCACAGGTACAAGGAAGCAGTAGGAGGGCACAAGAACACCTCATGTACAACACCACCAGCAAGTTCTGTCACCAAGAACAAAAACTCCACCTTTTTAATCTCTGCACAGCCCAACTCCAAGGTGTTAATGAGGGGAGCAGCCCCTCTGAGGCGCAGCTGGGTAGCAGGGACCTGGCATGGATTGCAAACCAAGATTTGTCACTTGTCAACAATTCTGACATTATCCAGTGCTTGCTTTCTAAATCCAAACCTGTCTCTGCAGAAACAGTCTCTTGTTTGCTTCAGTGAAAGACAGTTTATAGTTTTTTATCCACCTTTGTTTATTTACAATAGAGATCCTGACCATGAACTTCTCTTCATAATGGGAAAAAGCCAACAAGACTTACACAAACAGAACAACAGGCTTTGGTATTTACTGACAACAGAAATGGAGTAAGCTGCATTTCAAAGGGTAGCTGGTGTGACAACAGACAGCACAGTGTGAGTGTTTTTCAGTTCTGAGAGTGTAGAGACTTAAAAAGGAAAAAACACTAAACCAAAGTGTCTTACCATACATTATCAGAAAGAGTAAACATTAGTGCTGCTAATGGTAATTGACAATAAAACATCCCCAGGGGTAGTCCATTACTGTCACTATTTTTCTAACTGCACAGGAAAAAATAAAAGTATTTTGGGGGACAGCAAAGACAACATTGCTTCCTAGGACTGGGCAGCACAGGGCTCCACAAGAAACTGCTGCCTCCCACCAATCTGCTGAGTGTGGATACTCCTGAGTGGCAATAGTGGGGAACACCCCAGGGCAGGGCTGGAAAACAGAAGTCAGACCAATTTCCTGATCTTCTTTAAGATTTACTGCAATGGAAAACGGAAACAACATCACTATACCCACCACCTTCCCTTCAGGAAAGGAAAAAAAGTATAGGACACCTCAGTACCAGTTTTAATGGAACTAAAAAGAGTTGTCTCATAGTTTCCCCTTCATGGGTGGGGGAAATCAAGTGCAATACTGATCAGTCAGGGTCTTCACTCATTACTTGTTTGACAAAACATAGGAATGTGTTTTAGGAGACAGGACAAACATTCAATCACCTTTGGCTTAAAATAAGTGGAAAAGAGTGGGGGGGGGTGGGGGGGTGGGGAGGGTGTTAAGACTCAGGGTAACAAATAATGCCAGAGAAAACAAGAGCAAATCCATGTTTAAACTGGAGTGAGAGTCTAGCACCAACATTTGTACGTAAGTACATCAGGGAGTACATGCTACTGCAGAGGAGATGGAGAATTTGATGTGGGAGAGAGGGAGGTGGAGACAGATCCAGGGGTCTCTGGGGTCCAGGGGAAGCTGCAAAAGCTGCCTGGGATGCTCATGCATGTGCTGAACCAGATCTGCTCTCAGATTGCACCACTTGCCGGGCTGGGCTCTTTGTGCACAGTCAAGTTTTAAATAGAACATGACTTGCCATAGTCAGATTAGAGTTAAATATTCTTTTCTTCCTCCCCTCTTCTTGCACAAAACCTTTCCTTTTGACTGAGGGCAGGGGACAGAAAGAGAGAGAGCTCACAACTGGAGCAGCCACATTGTGGAGTTTGATTTCACATGGGACAGGCTTACTAAAGATTGCAGCTGTGACATCCAAACTTCTCCTCTCTGGTCTATACAGCAGCTTGATGCAGCTCAGGAGAGCAGAGAAAGGGCCATGCCTCAGAGTCACGTGGAACAGGTGCTTTGCTCTGTCATAACAGCTCAGGGATAAGATGTGCTCTACACAGTCCAAATCTGCCTTATTTCCAACTAATTCTGCATATACACAGACAGTCTGTTGAAATTTGAGGGGAATGCAAGGCCATATTTGTTACAGTACAATCTGTTTGCAATTTATGGGGAGGGATGGTAAACTGTTTTAAAAAATAGATGAAAGCCCTTATAACAGCCTTAGTCCACATCACTTCAGCCTCTTCTCACCTCTGACCTCTCCTTAGTCAAGTAACACAGGCCCTCCTTTTACAGTCCTTGGCAAACTAAACATAATAAAGTGCCATGAAGGATAACAATCAGTATAGCTATTTGACTTCCTTGCTCATATCCAGATATTTCTATGAAAGCCTGTAAAATGCACAAGTCACTGAAAAATGAAATGTGGCCAAGAGGATGTAAGTCATAAATGCCTGTGCAAAGACAACAGGTTTTGGGTTATGTAATTCAGCCTCAGCCTGCCTGAGGCAAAGGACAGTATGAGCAATTGGCACAGGAGCTCAGGGCCACTGTAAAAAACATGCTGGAGAAGTTCTCCACCCACACACTCTCCCCTCCAATCCGACCCACTCAAAACTCTCTCAGCTTGGATTTATCACTTGTATTGCTGTGAACAGAATAAATAAAAACAGGGAGTAAAGTGCTACCATTTCTTTGACAGAGAAATGTCTACACAGACCTTAGGATGTAAAAACTCCTAAATTTAGATTAATGAAAAATTTCACATGCCTGGTTTTTAGGAAAATCAAGTTATTATGCAATTATGCTGCTTAACCATAGAACAGTTTGGGTTGAAAGGGACATTCAAGCCCACCATTCCACCTCCCTGCCAGGGGCAGGGACACCTTCCACTCTCCCAGGTCACTCAGAGCCCCATCCAACCTGGCCTTGGACACTTCCAGGGATGGGGCAGCCACTGCTGCTCTGGACAACTTGTATCAGTGCTCCACCACCCTTACAAAGAAGAAATTATTCTATATATAAAAAATCTAAATTCCCCCTCTTTCACTTGGAACCCATTACTCCTTGCCCCTCACTCCAGTTCCTGATGAAGAGCCCCTCCAGATACTGGAAGGTTGCTATGAGGCCTCCACACAGCCTCTTCCTCTCACAAAAGAACTCTTAGCCCCAATTTTCATAGCCTGTCTTCACTGGCAAAGTGCAGACATGGTATCATAGCCTCTTTTTAGAACCTCATTTTCAGTCCTAATTTTCAGAGGGCCTTTACAAGTCAAATTTACCATTCTACCTTCTTTGTAGAAACACACAGTTTTATTAAGCACATAATTGAAATGTATTGTTAAGGTGTAAATCAAACACCCCTAGGTGGAACTGTGCCCCTGCAGATTCACCTCCCATAGGCTGGGAACTGCTTCTTTTCTGGAGAGGCTCCCGAATTTCCTGCCCATTCTGCCTCTGAAGATGAGTACAGAGGCAGAAAAACACAAAAGGGAGGAAAGCTAATTTCAAAGTCCAACTCCCTCCTCTCTGGGACCTGCTTGGCTGTGTGTCTTTTTTAGATGGCTCTGCTCAAGCACCATGATTTCCCTCACAGTTCCACCTTCACAATGTGCAGTGCTTTGTCCTCCCAGCTGGGCAGCAGCCTTTCAAAACACAATCCTATTATTTCTTGGGGTAAGTAGGATAGCTCATCTCATTTTCCATCAGGGATGAAAATGAAAGGCTGCTGCTCATGCACCTCACTTACCAGACCTTACATAACTGACAAAGACTGCCCTGGCTCTGGCTCAAAGGGAGCTGGGAGAAATCATCTGGCTGGGAGAAATTATCTATTATAAATAAATCACATGCATGCACACAAAGAGCAGTTCTCATCCAGACCAAACACTTTCCTCCAAGCGAGGTGTCTGCTTTGTGCTCTGTGAACAAGAACATCACATGTCCCATACTTCAGACCAAAATGCTCTGCAGTAAAGGAGACTCCAACTACCACAGCCTAAGCCTTGAAAACTTACCTAGTGGCCAAATTCATCTGTATTTCTGCCCATGCACTTGGACAAGCACAAACAGGGCTTTGCAAAGCACCTTTTACACTGTCTGTGCTTCATTTTGAAGGGCTCCTTTGCTCCAAATTACCTCAGCACCATCCTGGAAGTTGCTCTCCAGTGGTTCCAGCAGTGCACAAGGATCCCACCCAGCACATGAATCCCACTGCAGGCAGAGGAGAGCTCCTCTCAGGATCCCTCCCATTAAACTCCTCTCAGCTTCACCACTGTGATTTTACTGAAGCAGCATCAGTTTGGCAGTGTCTACAAGAAGGAAATCCAACTGGGAGCACAAATTCCTTGCTACAGCCACGCTCCATGGCATCAGGTTTCAGCAGTCTGCTGCAAGCTCTTCCTACAGGTTCACCTCCTGATGTCAGCACAACATTTAATAGTTGTCCCACCTGGGACCCCTGGAAAAGACAGATGCTTTTGGGTACCATCCTCTCCACAGGGGCAGAGACACCGTGAGGAAAGGTTAGATACAAAACACAATGGCAGTGTTACTGCTATTTAAAATTTGTGTTGTTTAAGGAAAGGAACTCTTCATTGGAATGCACAAGGCTCCAAATACACATTTCAGCAGTGCATCAGCCTTTCCCCCTCTCATGTGCTACCATTTTCACAACTCAAAGAATCAGTATCCTGGAGAAGTGTTTTAAATAGAGGTCCAAAGAGAACCCACAGAACAGGGAAGAGGAGTCTTCAACACAGCTGTAAGCCCTCCTGTCTCCTCTGGGCACGTCTAATAAAACCCAAAAGCAAGGAGCTAAAACCACACTACAACTTCTCCTTGTGATCACGTCATCCCAAAAAAAGTGAAGAGGTTCTCTTGGAGAGAGTTTTATCTACACAAACAACTTTCAGAAATGAGTCAGAAAGGCAGCAGTGGAGTGATGGGAACCATAAGGCCAAGCCTGTGATGGAACAGCCCTGAATTTAGGATCAGGGATTCTGGTTAGCCAGGAGCTCTCTGCAGAGATGCCTTCAGGTGGAAAAGGTTCCAGGCAGGCAAAGGGAAAACTTTGCAAAAACTCGGGCACACTTTCAGTGTGTGTTAAGCTTACTGAGACATTACCTTGTGATTGCTACTGCTCTAACTTGGCTACCAACAAAATACACATTGCATTCTTACCCAGATCACATGAGTAGTTTATCAGTGTATTCTAATTTCTGAATTCCCTAAAAAAAAAAAATTATCCTAGAAACAATAAAACAATTACACCACAATAGAAGGAGGAAAGGGAAATAGGAGACACAAATATAAAAGGATATAATCCTTAAAACAAATGGCTTGACACATACAAAAAAAACATTCAAAATCTGGACCAAGTAACAGGGCTCAAGTCAGAGCTCAAAACAATTTGGTTCCTATTCCTGTGTCCTCTCCTCTGGTGGAAGAGATCTGCACTCCTGGCATCAGTATCTGATGCAGCCTCACTTCTAGACCACTGAGACATTTGAAATTTCTTCATATATATTGGATCCTTACCCCAAAAGAACTATTTGAAGCTGTTGGCTTTCCTCCTGCTGATAAAGCAGCCACAAAAACAGTGCCTAATGTTACTTCTTTAAACTAAATGACACTTGATTTAAAGTAACTCCAGTTATCATAATTACCTTGTTTGATGAAGGTCAGCTAATTATTATTACACCTATTATCATCTTTAATTTCTTTAATTTCTTACAGTAGAGTGATGCCCTCATCTCTTTAAACACACTCTGGGATTTGCAGCCATATAATCACCCTCACCTTCCCTAAAATGTCATTTTACTGTCATTTTCAACACATTGGTCAAATCAGGAATCAGAACAGGGACATGTTACTCTGCATGCAAGTGATTAAATTTAAAAACTGCCTAAAATTGAACTGCCAGGAGAAGAATCAAAGAGATGCTGCTGCTTCTGGGGTAAATGTTATGAGCATTCTTTTCCTTGTAAATCAGGTACCCTACCAACAGTTGATGCTAAAGGAATTCAAGTATTCGATGGTGTCACAAAGTCCATTTTCCAACCCAAGCACCCTAAGCTTCTGGTATATTTTTTTAAGTGGGAAAAGAGTGATGGAAAGTCTTAAAAAGAGTACAACAAGGAGTGTTTACTAGGGGAAAGGAAAACAAAAGCAGCTGGAGGGGTACAATGTCCTTTTCCTTCTTTGCTGGGAGATTCCCCATTTTTAGCATCCACCAACACAGAAAGAAGCAGAAGGAAGTTTTTGCTGGTCTCTGGCACCTTTTTCCCTGCTGCTGTTCCCACATCCCATTGATTTGTTTCCTGTGCAGCAGACAAAAGTCAGGTTAAAATGCAGTATTTATCTCTGCAAGTTATGTGAAAAATCTCCTGAAACTCTGCCTTTCAGTAGATGACAAGGAAAAAGCAGCTTCTTTCTCAAAATTAAGATTTCCATGCAGGATTTGGCTTTCTCCCTTCCACATCCTCAGAAAATGTTGGGGTTTTTGTGGCCTAGAAGGATTTCCAGTGCAGTTGCACAGACCAGATTCAATGCAGTAGCTGTTTCATATGTCCAAATGGTGTAAAAAAAATGAAAGCACATTGAGTTACCCTGACCATCAAGGAATACATAGTCTACTTTATCATTACTTCGTATTAAAAGAAACAAAATTCAGCTTGGAGTAGAGATATGCAATAGAAAAATGGGGGAAAGAACGGCTCAATAGCAGAATCAAAGTGTGTCTACAGGGTTATTAATTCTTGACTAAAAAACATTTTTTCAGTCTGAAATCAAAAATTGCATTTCATTTTCATGTTCTCAAAAATTTTTGCCCAGTTTCAATTTATAGAAGTAGGGTCTATTTTCCCCACAAAAGGGTCTCACTTTTAAAAATCCTTCTAAATGATTTTTTTTTTCCTTTTAAGCAATTCTTCCATCCCAGCCTAAGAAAAAACAATCAGTACTGGGGTGGACCATAATCAGAAATATTTGTAACAATTCTGAAATGTGCAGCCTGGATTCCCTAGGAAGTGCAGCTTGTTCATCAAAGAAAGACACATTTAAAGGAAGTGTCCTGGGATATGTCTGAAATATAAAAACTGTCATCCCACAGAACCATTGGGCTGGCAGGGATGGAATTAACTATTAAGTGAGTATTACTCACAACATTTTTTATTAGACTGGTTATTTCTTTGTGCCCAGGGAGAGCCAGAACACACAATCAGTAAGGGAAATTTCCGTGTCATCTGAAATAGATAAGGCAGGACCTCAACAAAAATTTCCCAGCACTGCTGGCAGCAACAACAACAATCTAGTCTGTAATATTTAACAAGAAAGTGTCCAAGTAACCAAAAGCAGATTGCAAGATGAAGATGTAAGTGGCTGCAAACAGCAAGCATCAGGAAATTGGCACCAACAGCATCTGAGAAAGCAGCCTTTATAAAGTGTTGGGAAATGAGGATGTAATGTCAGAGTTTATGGAATTACAATGCTCATTGCAAACACTCAGCCCTTTCACAGCAATCTCCATATAAAAGCTGTCAACCACAGACTTAATTTTCAAGAGGACTAGATGATCATGGATCGTGCTATTAGTTTACATTTTTTCAAAGACTTGTCCCCTGAAGAAAAGCACTGGGACCAACGAAGCAAACATCTTCCTCCCTTCCACCAGAACTACTGCAGCAAGGAGCTGCTGCTGCAACTTAAGCAGAATTTCCTGCCTGTTCTGCCCTCCTCCCAGATTGATATTCAAGCTGCTCACATGGCACAAGTGCTAGTTTGTTACCTCCTGGCTGCAGTGGGCGAAAAAAGACCAAGAATGGCTGCACAGATCAGCCTTGCCTGTATCCTGGCTCCATCCTGCAGGGAGTTGCCTGGTACCAAAGGGTTCTCACATTAAATGGGATTCTGTCCCCTCTAATCATGTCCCCATCCTAAAGCAGACATGTGCCACCTCACCAAGGAACATCTGAGTAAATAAAGGAAGACCTACCTCTGCTAATATCTCCAAAGTCAGGCAAAAAAAGTCCAAGGAAGTTAAGAGAGAGATGGTTTGCAGGCACCTGGAGTGATAGGACAATGAGGAATGACTCCACACAGAGAGCAGGGTTGGATTGGGTATTAGGAAAAATTCTTGACTGTGAGGGTGGAGAGGCGCTGGCACAAGGTGCCCAGAGAAGCTGTGCTTGCCCCTGGATCTCTGGAAGTGTCCAAGGCCAGGTTGGATGGGGCTCTCAGCAAGCTGGACTCGTGTCCCTGCTCAGGGAACAGGATTACCTTTAAGGTCCCTTCCAACCCAAATCATCCAGGATTCTACAGTTGGGTCAGACAGCACCACCAGACCCCTGAGCACTTCTGTGGAGTGGCCACTGCTGGAATAGCCCTTACAGACCCTGCATAAAACAACCACTGTCCATATTTATACGTAATATATATATTTATATATACACAGATTGGCCACTGCCTGAGGCACATTTCCTATTCACAACCACAAAGCATTTAACTAAGGGCAACATTCACAACACAGCACAGATCACAATCCACCAAGTATTTGAATTAAGCACTAATCATTTAAGAGATCAGATAATTCCTTAGCTGCTATTTTTTAATGCCAATGTTACTTTATTCATTTGCATTTTCAAAGCAATACATTCCTATTTAATCAATTACCAGGTAGTTTCTCATCAACATGAGTAAAGAAATTACAGTAGAGATTTTTTCTTTATTATTTTATCAGATTGGCAATATCAAGAGATAATGCAATGTCCCCTGGCACCATAAAACAGTCAGCATTGTGAATAAAGTTCTTGATAAAAGAGCAGCGGAAAGCAGCATTTTATTAAGGCTCAGTGCTTTTAAAAAGCATGCTTCTAAATGTAATTTAATTTTTAAATTAAATCATTTTAATCACTTGATTACTGTTTAATAACAATACATAATTCATATCTTTAAAAAATCAGATTCTGCTCTCTATGGCTATATATATATGTAAGAAAGAATTAGCAATTTGAAATTTTTCCCTCCAAGCAGCCAATTCTGACACTGCATCATCATCCTGGAGAGCTCCTTTCTCAGTTTGCCTCAAGGAGCAAGTCAGCCCTGGGCAACCAGAAAGAGTCAGAAAAATTGAAGGATGCTGTAAAACTGCACTGTTTCCCTCACTCTCCTTCTTTATATCAAGTTCATCTGATGGCCACAAACCTGATATTTTAACCTAAATGGAAAACAATTATCTTATTTTTTTTATTTTGGTCCCAGGAAAGATGAGCAGGTGGTGCAAAAAAGAAAATATTTGGCACTTGAAGTAGACCAAGCTGTTCACCTCTTGGTGGCTACTTCCCAGAGGTCAGAAAGTGTCAGACTTGCTTCCAAGAGCCCCCACAAGATTCCTGTCACACCCCTTCAAGGGGCAATTTGTACTCATACATTGTACTAAAAGCCAATCCAAAGCAGAGTGCTGTGTGAAGAGTTTTTTTGATAAAATTTCATATAAAGTTTTGAAGTACTACCACATTAAACAGAAAATAAATCCTGGATTTGTTCTTTTCCCTCTATCTAAAGGCTGTCTATTTTTTTCCTTGCATTTCTAAAACTGAACAAACAAAAAAAAATGAGTGGTAGGAAAAGAAAAAAACATGAAAAATAAGAAGCCTGGTGTGTGTCTGGAAGAAAAGTTGTAGTCCAGCTGGCTTGCAATGAAAAAATTTTTAAAACCCTCATGAATATTTTGGTTGGGAGGGATGATGATACATCCCCCCCATTTAATCCTAGCAAACAAAAGCTGAGCCACAGTTATCTGGATTAAATGAGACTAATTAAATTTCCTTTTGGACAGACATCACTCTTCATCTCCCCACCTGCAAGCTTCAGCAATGTTTCATCTTTTAGAGGTAAAACCTGTTCAGAACTCCAGAGTTCCCAAAAGGAATGACTCTCCCAAATCACAATGCAGGAGCAGCTCTGCTCCAGGCACTCCAGAATAAGCATTGTTAAATATTAGCCAGCCAGGATTGTATAAAACCTCACAGATTTCCTCCCCCAGTGCTGAACTAAACCATATCTAATTCTACAACTCCAAGTACAACTTGCTTCTCCAGCAGATGAGTAAAAGAGTTGGTCTGTAATCAGAGCAGCTGCCTCACAATTACAGTAATTTCACACATATAAGGCGCACCTTTTTGACTGAAATTGTGATCTGAACCTGGAAGTGCGCCTTATACACGAGTGCACCTTATATATGGACAAAGTTCAGAAAGTTGCCAACCTGGAAGTGCGAGCCATGAAAGCCACGGGAGGAATGGGTGACCCCGGCTGGCAGGCGCCGCACAGGGGGAGCGGGAATGGGCGGCTGCAGCCGGCAGGAGCTGCGCAGGGGGAGCGGGAATGGGCGGCTGCAGCTGGCAGCTGCCACGCTGGGGGAGCCGGCAGCTGCAGCAGCCGTGTGGGGAAAGCCGGCGGCGGATCCTCACTGCAAAAAAAAAAAAAGTGTGCTTTATGCGCTGGTGCGCCTTATATATGGACAAAGTACGGGAAATTGTCGGCAACCTGGAAGTGCGCCTTATACTCCATTGCGCCTTATAGGCGTGAATTACTGTAAATCTCTGTCCAGAAAAGTGCATAAACCTGTGAGGAAAAGCTGTGCCACTAAATAAAACCACATGCACTGAGCATTACTCAGCAGGCTGTCAGATCACAGCAAATGCTTGGGAAGGGTTTTAATTTAATCCACTTCTTGTAAACACAAGCAGGCACTGAAAACATTTTAGACTCAAAGAATGAAATTTAAATCAAAGCTTTGACTGAAGGAGCTTCAGGCCACTGGGGGATATTTGAACACTAAGGTCACTCACTCTCCTCAGCTTTTAGAGTTCCTTGATCTACACATGGTTAATTGCATTTCTGGAAAGACTGAAAAGCACTAAATGGGGATATATACACACACTATGCATTGCAAATTTTATCTTTCCCTCCTTCCATAGAAAACAGCTTCCAGACTGCTGAAGATGTGGGCTAATTTATGCCATTCAGTTCAGAATTTTCATACTTCTCTACCCAGAACACAGTTGTACATTTAGAGAAGCTTTGTGCCACATTATAAGCTCTTAAATTAATCAAAGTTTCTGATCTAGTCTTTTTATACTCTCTGCTTGGGAACATTTTTATAAAGGAAACATCATTTTACCTGGCTCCACATAACATTTAATTCTGCTTCTCAAATCTCAGTTCATCTCATAAAGGCACACTGGTCCTAAGAGTTCCCTCCTCTTGCTTAATTAATTTTTAGTGCTCAAAAAATTCAGTTTTCAAAGAAGCCAATTAAAATTATTCATCCCAAAAAAAACCCCAGCAAATGCCCTTTCAGGATGACTCAACTGCTTGTATTTATTATATTTTCTCAAGTCAATGAGGGGAAACTATTTTTGAAGTTGAAAGACTGAGTTACAAAACAGAAAGGGGATTTATAACAAAAATGCCACGTTGCTCAGCATTTTTCCATCCAGGAGAAAGCAGCCAAGGTGTGACATCCAAATTACCAAGCAGGATGAAGGATCACTGAGGAGGCAATAAAGGACATGGATATGCAGCAGCCACGAGACTGAGATGGGGCAAAGGGATTTACCAGTGTTTTGATACTTCTCCAGGCAAGTTGAGACCAAGTTTTCCTCACATATCCATCCCTATGAACCCTTTCCATGGGCCCTAGCACTAACCAGGCTGTTCCTTGAGCTGCAGCAGCTTGTGGGAAGGATGGAAGCACTGATTTGGAGAATAATCATTCCTAAGCCACAACAGATGCTCACACTGACTCCTACTCTGCCTCAGGCACTGCAGAGTAAAGTCCCTCTTGAGTCTCAATCCTTGTTTTTCTTTCAAGGACTAAACGCACTGTGGAAGAAATGTCTGATTTAGGGAGTTCTTTGGTTGTGTCTTTCTTCTCCTTGCCATTTTTTTCATCCCTCCTTTCCTTCCTTATTCATTTTTAAAAATGGGATTGTCTGTTTCTACAGTGTCACAGTTCAGTATAGCTAATCACGTGTGGGATAAGGGTGGATATGATGAAGGGGTTCCTTGAAGTCAGCTAAAGATGGTCCACATAAAAGAATTCTGCACCCATGTGAGTCCCTATAAAGTTAATCCAAGCAAACAGAGGTAGGTCGTTGCACTGGTTCTGTGCCAGCTTCAGGCAAAGCTTCAACTTAGCTGAGTGATCAAACCCAACTCTGGCATTTTCACCATGTCTCCTTAAACACCCATCCCTTCAGTCTTCAAGAGGATGCCCAGAGCAGAACTGAAAACAATCCCATAAGCTGCCATATATCCAACCTACGTACAGACACTTGCATCCTTGTATTTAATAAAGGATAACATCATTTTTATAGGCTCTTTTAGAACAGTAGGTTATCAAAAAATCACTAGTGAACTCTTTCATCTGTGCTGGACTTGGGATGTCAGAATAAAATTACAGAACCTAACAGAAAATTACAGTTCTACCCCTTCATAAAGAGTAAGTCCTAATAAGTTTATGTAATTCCCCAATGATAATGAGTAAAAATAGCTTAATGGGAAAGGAGTGACAGACACCAAAAGAAGGGTCACCTTCAAGATAATGATTGGGACTGGCAGAGTCATCACAACCTCAGTGAAAGACAAAGAGTGAACATCCTTTGGTAGTGGAAAGCTAAAACACCTCATGTGATGTCAATTCTTACTTTTTGAGCAAGCCAGCAAATCATGCACCCCAATAATTCACACCTATAGGGCAATAAGGAATTATAGCACATCACTGAACAGGACAAAAAAATCATGAAATGCTAAAAAGAACCTGCTGGAGACAGGAAGAAAAAAATCCAGGTATGTTTAGAAGAACAATACAGTGTTCTATCTTATTATCTCAAAGAGAATGTGTAGCTAAGAAGACTCTATATAGCAAAAGCTGAGTAAAGCCCATTGCACAAAGATGAAAGCATCCAAAGTCTCCTGATTTATTAAAAAATGTATCACTGCTAAATTCTTCTAGAGCAACATGCAACAGATCTAGTTCCAAGGCCTTAGTAAAGACAGCTGCTCATCTCATTCATCATTACTTCTTCTCTCATTTTAAATCAGAAAAAAAAATCGTTAGTAAAGGCTGGAAGAATTTCTTTGGTTACTCTACACAACCATGGCAAAGTCTCTTAAGATTTGGCATATGGCTTACAAATTTTTTGACCCTTAGTTAACCTGACAATAACATTTAGAAAAAAAAAAATTTGATACTTAGCACATATTCAGGTGCAGAGCCTGAGCCTAGGACTTTGCCAATGAGGTGAAAATAAGTCTTATTTTATACAGCAAGTGTTGTTAATAAGCATTATATTATCCTCTTAATTAATCAATTATTTTAATTGCAGTATGGATGTCAAATCTTGATGCTCATTAAATATTCCACTCTTTAAATAAGCATCACTGTAAGGAAAGTAGAATCCAGTGTGGCACTGGAATCATCACAAGTATTTTCTAAATATAGATATAGCTGCCACCTAAGTGGCCAAATTCCTACATCAGTTTCAGCAGCATGATCCAGGATAGATCTGTAAGCTAAATATAGAAGCAGTGAAAAGAAAGAATAGGAATGAGTAGGCTGCAATATAAGTGGAAAGGGAAAGCAGCACAGCCATGCTTGAAATGTCCAGTTCTCCTATAGGGGGCCAGGCATGCAGTGCTGGTTTATAAATGCTGTATTCTCAAAGAAACCATATTATTATAATGTACACCTATATCACAGGTGTTTACATGCAAAGGAAATATCCTCAGCAGCTCGACTTGAATCATCTTTGTGGATCAGTTCAGTCTTTTCTATGAACACTTCATTTTTAGTTCCTCTCAGAGCTAAAGAATAACACATAAAATACAGAAGTGACAGAACACACAAGTTCTCTGCAGCTTTATAAGCCTATGAGAATTAAAGTGTAGGTTTTTTCCTCTACAGTGTTGGCAATGGTGCCAGGATGGGAGCAGAGTCACCTACCTGGAAAAAAAAAAAGGCTACTTTTTTTTCTCCTTATCCCAAGCCATCTGTTCTGATGGAGCTGCATTAACACAAATCCAGAGGGATTTCAGGAGGGCCAGAGAGGATGAGGAGCAAACAGCCACCCTGTGACACAGCATCAGCACAAGCCAACTGGGAACTAAGCTGGAAACCTGGGAAGTGTTTGTGGGATCTCATCAGTAACTGGCAGGCAAAAAGGACATTTCTCAGAAATTAACCCAAGTGCTTCTAATATCTCTAGTTCTACATATATTTAGCCTCCTAGTGGAAACTGGGAAATGCATAAAGCTCCTATAATACTCATCCTAGTGCTTCACCAGGGCACAAAACCCTAGGAAACCACTTGTGACAAACAGAGCTCAGGTACAGAGCAGCAGAAGCTGCTGATAACAGCATGTCACAGGAAGATAAGAGACCATGAGCATCTCCAGAGATGCCTCACTCCCATACTTGAGCATTTCTGTGCACATTGCCCACATGCCAGGATGTTATTTATTGTCCATGTCATAGAATAAGTTGGCAAAAGTACCTCACAGGCTTTGGCAAGCTGAAAATCCCTCCTTTGAACAAGAGTCTACGGCAAAAATTAAGGTAAAACCTTGAAAGGATTAGAATTATTTCATTAATACTAGGCCTGAATTTCCAAGTTAGATCCAAACCTGAACCTCCCACTCTACCCATGCTGAGAGTGCTTGGATTTCATATTTCAAAGTCCAATTAGAAAATATTGGCTGTGCCACAAAATACCTATCACTTTGAGATTGTACTTTTATGGCATCTGGCAAGAGGGGAGGAAAAAGGGAATATGGATATAAAAGGAGCACTTTTTCAATTTAGCAGATTCAAGCATAGAAGTATTTTGTTCTGATATTCTCTTTTCCCATGATGTGTATAGTGGAGTTATGTGAAGTCTCTCAAAGTCAGCCAGCTCCTGACACACATTTGTTTTTGAGAGAGACACATTTGTTTTTGAGAGAAGCAGCCGAGAAAACAGAGAATGAAAACTCCAGTGCTGCAGACACACTGCTCTACAGAACTGAGCATCAGGCAAGGTGAGAAATTATAACTGCTGTCACACACAAACCACCAACTGCTTACTGGGACTGCTCATGCCTTTCTGGCTCAATTTTAAAATTCAGAACTGGGTACCAGACTCACCAACCTTTCCCCACCTGGCTCAATGGACACTTTTTCCATTCTATACCAACTCAGCAACTGCCTCACCCACAGACAAATGAGCTCAAGACCTCATTTTTATACACCAAGATTGTAGGAGTTGGTATCCACATGTTTTTCATTCATTAATTCATTATACACAAATATATTACACAATGAATACAGAAGAGTTGAAACAGGATAATCTCTAAGGTCCCTTCCAATCCAAACCACTCCCTGACTCTAATTCTAAGTGCAGTTTTCTTTCACACTCTCCTGACAAGGTTCCATAGCAGTGGTACGGGAACAGTGATCAAGAGCTTGAAGCAAGCTCCTCAAAAAGAATCTGCAGAAAATTCTCTGTGACACTGGAGCTCAGTCCTTATCAGAGACATCCCCATGGTGCTACACAAACAACACACAACTGTGTGGACAGTAGCCTGGTTACTAACAGAAAGGATAGGGAAATACTGATGGATTAACATAGTGCACGATAAAAGCCAGCTCTGTTTTCCTGTCAAACTCTTCATTCTATTTTGGATAACCTCTCTGACAGTAACTCTCCATTTCACAAGCCAAAGGCAGATGCCTGCTTGGAGCATGGTGCTGACTTGCTTCCTCACACACCAGCACCCGGGCACAATAGGAAAAATACCAGCATGACCAGGCACGTCAGCAGCTTTGGGGACACACAAACACATTTTAGGATCTGTCCTAGTGCACACTGTGCAGTCAGACCCACTCAATCAGCGTTGCAGACTCCAAGGAAAGCATCCAAAACTTTCATCACCCCCTCCTGGCATTCTGCACTTTTCATCATGCTTTAGGCCAAGGTGTCAGGCACCACATGGACAGTTCATACAGCTGTGTCCAGAAGCTTCCTGTCCCTCAAGAAAGGGCACACCTGGAACACCAAACACACCCTCAGCTGCCAGTGTGTCTGCAGGAAGAGGCCTGGATCAGCTGGCACATGCCCAAACTCCAAGCAACATCCAGCAGCCCCATTTTCCTGTGATGAAGCACCTGTAGATGATCCCAAGGGACACCCTTCCCAGTTACTGAGCTATCCCAGACACAGTGAGGCACAGGCCTGAGATTGTACCTTAGATATCCCATCCCATCCCAAAACCCAGGCATCACCATCGTCTTCATCTCTTACCTGTTGAAAGTGGCACAGAAACATGTATGTGTGTGTAGAGGCTCTAAAAACATTAGCATTGTGACACACTCCTCTTGGCTCTGTATTTTTCTTACATATGTCTCTTCTTTATGTCTGATCTACAGATGCTCAGAACAGACAAGAGGAACTGTCTTCAAACTAATCCTCAATTATCAAGATACACAACACAGAAAGACTTGCAAGCTGCAAAGAAACCGTGCCAAGAAAGCAGGACTCTGTTCACAGTGAGGGAAAAAGTTGTCTACATTTTAGTTACATCTTCAGCATCTGCTTTACAGGGCAGGAAGAGAATTCTTTCAGTGCTGAAACCCTCAAGAAGATGAAACCTGTACTGCTGGCTTTTATTTTTCCTTTTAGATCAACTGTTTTAACACTCCTTAAATGCATTAAAGTAGGAAAAGATATGATGTTTCAAATAGAATGAAAATAGAATGAAAATAAGCACAACAGCCCCTGTAATCGCTCCTGCTGGAATCACAATTTTTGTAGGAGAGAACTGCTTGCATGTGTTTCTGCACAAGCTATGCTGGTTCTCACTTCCAGGACTTGGCACAGCACTTCCAAGGGAACACTGAAATAAAGCCAAAAATGCTCTGGACCTCTTGGTGCCCTGGGCTCTGGCAGGACAATGTCCAGATGCTGCTGGAAGGCAGCAGGCTCGTCATTGCGCTGCCATCCTGTTCCCTACCCTGTCAGGAGGCTGAACACAGGTGATATGCCCATGGCAGCACTCCTGGCTGCCCAGGAGTTTGTCAGCAGCAGGACATCCCAGTATGGCATCCATTAGAAAGGGCTTCTTCAGGAGTATACCTGAACAGGGCCTTTCACTGTTGCTTCTTCTACAAGTGTTGAAGCAATAATTTACTAAATTTATCACATTCACACTCATAGCTGTGTTGCCTGACCCTACAAGCCATGGGGGGCAGGGGGGAAGGAAAAATCTCATTCTTGGGAACAAGTAAAGGTGAGTTGTCTCATCAAATTTCATATCTTAATAGTATGCCTGTTCCCTCAAGGAAATTTCTAGTCTTTGGCTTCTGCAACATTACTGAGTAATCATGCTGTAAATTTTAGGAGCTTGTTCAGAGAAGAGTCCCAGTCTTGTTCTGAAAAAGCCCTGAGTAACCCAAATGAGAAGAGACTCTTACCATGCATCATTTGCCATTGAAATATGTGACAAACTCCAGACAGACTGTGAGGACAAGACACACAGTGACACTAGTGCCACTTGGTATGGTTCTCTCACAGCACAGGGAAAGGTTTGGATGATGTATTGATTAACAGAAATCATTTCTAGACAAAAGTCTCTTCATATCAAATAATTTAATTTCTTTATTTGGCCTCTGGCTCCATGAGTTGATCTTTCCCTTTACACATCAGCACCTACACTCATCGACTCCACAGAGCCTAAACTCTGCAACAAACCAAAAGAGAAAAGGTTTACTCACAAGCTGAGCAACCACAGACCAGCACACCCCTCATCATCTCCTCTGTTTTTCTAGAGAAGGAGAATTGAGGGTTATTGCCTATCTCTGCCAGAGCCTGATCTCAGTTAAGAGCCCAGCACTCACAAAGCAAAGGCAAGTGCTCATTCTGTTCTTTGCAATACTGTATTTCCACTTTAATTTTCCTAGTAAAGAACTGTTATTCCTATTCCTCCATCTTTGCCTGAGAGCCCCTTAATTTCAAAATTATAATAATTCAGAGGGAGGTGGTTTACATTCTCTATTTCAAAGAGAGGCTCCTGTCTTTCTTAGCAGACACCTGTCCTCCTAACCAGGACACTATCACAAGTTCAACAGAGAGGTGTATAATGTAGAAAACAGTTGATTTATTTTGCCCAGCACTCAACTTGAATTACAAGACAGCCTTAAGGCTAATATCAAATCCTTGCTATGCAGACCCTGGATAATCACAGGCTGTGTTCTGGGAGTTCTGCCTCTGCAGCACTGGGGACAGGAGGCCATGTGAATATCTCTTCTTTACATGCAGTTCACACCTATTTCCCTGCCATGTAGGAAGTGGAGGGCTGCCGAACCTCTTGCATTTCTCCTGCCTCCTTCTGCCCTTCCACAGCTGCCCTTGCTCTTTGGGGGAGCTCCCAAGGCTGGACAGGTGCAGCCAGCAGAGTAGCTGGGAGAGAAGAGGTTAAACAGTCCCCCCAGATCTGGGGCTGTGGGCACAATCTGTGTTTTCTGCCAGCCCACTCCCCAGTGCCCACACTGATGCCTCCAGAAATTGCCTCCTTTCAAATGAATGATTTGGCATTTATGCTAAACATGTGCTTGCTTTACCTGTAGGCATTTTCTGGTGCACATAAAGTTTTCCTCTCTGGAAAAGGCAGCCTGGCCTTGTTCCAAGTCAGCATCCCCTGCTCCTCAGCCCCTTTGCTGCCAGAGCCCAGTGCCTCTGCACATGGACAGACACACACGTCACAACGACCCTAAATGTCAGTGCACATCTTTCCTAAGGACTTGCAGGCAAATCTATGATTAAAAGTAGATACTCAAGCAGAAGAAGAATGTATTATGTCCTCAGGCTCCTTAAGTCATGATCCATATTTATAATACAAGGCTAAGGCTTCTGGTGAATAATTACATCTTTTGCCTGCCCATTCTTCCCTCCCACCCCCATATGTATACACTCACCAGAAATGCATTTAAAGTGAGCAATTATTCAGCCCAAAGGCAGAATATCCTTGAGTATGTGCATGCTTAGAGAGGGAACTTAATTCTGTAATTGTCATGGAAGGTTGGCAGTCGCAAAAACCCTGCTGAGATTAAAACACCTTACTCAGCATGAATAAAGGTGAGAACTGCATATTCCAAAGGGGCTGGAGCACACCATGGCTAGCAAACCCCAGGACTGTAGTAGCCACAATCATTCTAACCCCAGGTAAATATTTTCCTTCCAAGCAGAAGTGTCTGATTTGAAGTTCCTGACTTGTTACTTGGTCAGTTCTTCAAAGTAGAAGGTCATGCTTTATTAATGAATGAAAGGCACTTTAAAACATTTGGCAGCCAGTGCATTCAGAAAGCATACAACAACCCCCGTAAAGGTATTACAGACACTGCTTTTCAATTAATGTTGATCTCCGCTCTCTTATTTGAGTCCATCTTTCTCAGCAACAAGCACTGCCACTGGATGACTTGAAGTCAGAAATTTGGTTAGAAGGAGCATTTTGACCAGTACCCTAGAAATAGAAACCTGCATTTCTTCATGCACCTTTCTCAGGACTACAGATTTCATTATAGGAGAGGAAGAGTATAGGTATCACTAAAAAGGATTCCACACAACCAAATAGACAAGAACTGCATTCATTACAGCTGGGAAAGGCAGCTTTTACACACAAGCACATGTATGTGCACATATATGCAGACAGGTACTAGTAATTAATCAGAAAATCAGAAGATTATTCACTAAATTGAACACTCTCAATTTTTAGTAACCCAATTCTGGAAGTGGAAATGCTGTCAGCAACCTTGAAGTAGTGTTCAGCAAACAATGTTTCTTGACAGGATCCCATCTTATGCCAAAAACTTTATTAAAAAATTCCTAGCAGGTCTCATCACTCTCTGTACCTCACCTAAAATCTGCCCTCCAATACACAAAAGGAGTAGAAAGCACAAGGAGCCAGCATACAGCATTGACTCATGGGCTCCACTAACCCAAGAGCAACTTCCATGGCAAATTTATCACCACAGACCTAGTCCCAGATAATCAGTGTCAATGAAATGCATTTAGTTAATCAGGATTCCTCCTGTGATATTTTAAAATCCAAATCCCTTAGGCAGAAATATAAATTCCAGTGACACTAGCCCACTGAAAAACAAGTCACAGCTGCAACAATGGGTGTCACGTATTCTGGGAGCTGAAAGAGCCAGACAAGAACACCACTCATGGAGCAGACCACTTGAAAATTCAGCGCTGAGCAGGTCATTGAGACATCACCCAAAGCAGAAGGACAGGAAATAAATGTGACATTATATCACCAGGCAGCAGAGGTGGGGGCTGTGAACAGTGTTGAGCAGAGCATTGTTGAAGAAGTTACTGATTTCTTGCTTTATTCATATCATCACTCAAAAAGACAAATGGAAACTCCTGCCTCATCTTCATTGCTCTTGCTTAGCAGAACTACCGTGATTTGTCTTTCTTCTTTTCCTCATCCACCTCCAAAACAGATAAAAATCATTACCTCCTTTCATAAAGGATTTTACCACATGCCCTGATCAAGAAGCAGGGTGTAACCAAACTCCCCCTGAGTTCTTCTCCCATCTCTCTTGTCCACAAAAAGAAGAGCAGAGAAACTGAGACTTATTGGTCTTGACCTGCAACACATTAGCTCAGCCCTGTAGCAGAAGAAGGAAGCCAATGCTACACCAACAGCCTCTGCAGAGGGAAGACACACAAAAAAGATATTTCTGAGGGTGTAGCCTAATCCTTCCCTGAAAGTTTTTCTTTTGATAATTCGGAATGGTTCCAACATTCCATCCAAGCATTTGTGTCTGCCAGTAAGACAGACATGCAAGCCACAAAGAGGTAAAACTGCTTAATTTTCACAGGGTAAAGTTAGGCCCTTAGAATGTTTAGTTCCTCACCAGTAGAATTCCTATGAACAGATGGATGGCAGAGACAGATGGACTGACCTTCTCTGCATTCCAAGCACTACTGTGAGGTCTATCCTGCATCACTTCTCAGCACACTGCAGCATCTAACACCAGTGATGTCCCATTTCTGTCACTCCCTCCAACTGCTGCAGAACAATTCCATTCCTAAGCACAATTTAGAAGAAAACTGGCACAATAAAATAAGAACTTCTCTAAGTTGAGCTAAATTTCTGGGTTACTGTGATGCATTTTGCTGCTGGAAAAAGAACCCCACTAGACTGCAATTCCATGACATGTCCTCTTGTTTGGCCCTGCAGAGGATTGCAGTTGCCATCTCATGACACACAGGAAATGTGCTGTGCGTTTCACTCCTGCCAGCTATGCACTTTTACATTGCAGGATTCCTTGCTGCTGTACCTCATTTCCAGAGCATCATTTGAGCCTGGTCTTTATCTGGAGTGGCAGGTACAGGAAGCAGTCCTGCTGAGATACAGGAGAACATCGGCATCTGAGGCTTGCTTCTGCTTTGTCATTATGAATATGTAGTATCACAGCCCTGGGAAGAGACAAGACCAGAGCATCCTTGCAAGTGTGCTTGGTGGGGTGGCTACATCTTGCCTATAACAACAATTAAGAAGCTGATGTACTTATGACACCCTAATAATGAATTTTGGAGACAGTTGAGGATTCAGGAAATGTCAGATGAGGTAGGATAGAAGCTCACCTTGAAAAGCCAACTGGTGACACCTAAACTACAGGGTGCCAAATTGAACAAAGCAACTGCAAGTCATTTCTTAACTGCATCCATGACAAAGCCATCAGCAATGGCTATGGACACATTCTTGCCAAGGGGCTTCTTTGTGCATTCCACAGCATCCCACTGCTCACAAACCAGCTCCATGTCAACTTCCCTGCCTGCCAGTGGCTTTCCTGGCTGAAATCTCCAGGATAGTCCTCAAAGAAGAGATTTTCCCTTGATAAAGCCCTGGGCACCCCCAAAGAGAAGCTTCTCTTAAGGGTCCCACGCTTTTTCCATCTGCTCCTGAGAACCCTGGTGCAGCCATGAGCCTGCTCTGTACTCCATCCTCATCCTGGTGAAAGTCTGTTCACATCAAGTGCCAGTCTGGGGGCTGAAAATGGCTCTGGCACAGCCTCCAGAGGCTCATTAGGGTGACTCTGCTGCTCTGTGGGGCTCACACAGGCTTTACAAGAGGATGCAGAAACACACACATACAGAATGATGCCACAGAAAGTGTACACAGACAATTCACAGAACAGTCACCAGAATTCACATCAGTCATCAACTCCTCACATACACGGGGAGCTGTCGACCACAAAACAACTGAGTCTCTGCCACCAAGAGTCAAACCTAGGGCAGGGAAACAAATAGTGAGCAGCAGAGATTTCACACACACCAAGCCCACTAGCACAGTGCAGATAAGATCTACCAAGTTTCCATGTCCTTAAGGAAAGCTGATGGCAATTGTGAGACCTGTTTGACTTCAGAACCCAAAAAAACTTAAGAGCAAATAAACCTCAAAATGTCACAAAGACACCCAGAGTAGTTTTAGCACCACATATATTAGCTTATATTCAGTAAAGGCAAACTAGCTCAGCTACAAGAGAAATAAAGCTCCAAAACAAACCTGGGATTTAAGTCTTACAACCTGCTTTTACTCATGAAATACCCAGTCCTCTATGGCTGATTAGAGTAACGGGATACCCTGAGAAAGGCTACTTTTGTATTTCCTGGACTTTATGGAGTCAAAATCATTGCAGAAGTCTTACTGGGATTTCATGCTTCTTCATTAAGTAAGGAGGTGAAATGCCTGTTAAAAAAAAATTCCCCAGCTACAAAGGAGATCAAACTCCTACTAAAAAAAAAACCCAATCTTGTCCCAGCTACAAACACCCAAGTTATTATTTCAATACTTAGATTAAACCATACAAACTGGATTTTGCATTAGAAGCCATATGTTTTTGCCAGGACAGTATAAAATGTGGTTGCAATCAGAAGACTCGAAGTTAACTTTTGACATTATCTGGGCAAATCTCACTTCCCCTTTTTATTAACTTACTCTTCACAGCACCATTTAGCTGAAAATGCTCTAACCACTAGAAAAACTTGTCAGTGCAGTTTGTCAAGTTTCCTACAAGTCTCATTTCTTTTAGACAGACATTAGCTAAGTGCCCCAGAACCCTTCCCTCTGCACACTAACAAGTCTTGTTGCAGCTCTTTTTTATTTTTGCTGTGTTAAACATCCCCTGGGGAGTTGGCTCCTCATCTCCTAAGCCAAAACTCATCAACACTCACAGGGTCCAGGACAAGGCTCAGATGGGTTTCTCAGAACTCCCTTTCCTTGCTGCTGGATACCCCTGAAAGTTCTCTCTAATCCCTCCTCCAAATGGAAAGATGACACCAGAATTGCCACTGTCTGACCATAAACTGACTGGGGAGTGTTTCTGAGAGTGGTACAGTGTTTGCCAGAGAGGTGTTTTTAAAGGTCTTTGAAGATCTTTGAAACTGAGTGTTTGCTGTCCTTCCACAACAAACTGCTTCTACATCTGTTCTTCACAGACCCTTGCTATGAGGAAAGGCTGCGAGAATTGGGATTATTCAGCCTGGAGAGGAGAAGGCTTTGTGGTGACCTCATTGTGGCCTTGCAGTGCCTGCAGGGAGCCCACAGGAAAGATGGCGAGAGACTCTTGACAAGGGCCTGGAGTTTCAGGACAAGGAGCAATGGCTTCACTCTGACAGAGAGGAGGTTTATATTGGATATTGGGAAGAAATTGCTCCTGTGAGGGTGCTGAGACCCTGGCACAGGTTGCCCAAAGAAGCTGTGGCTGCCCCGTCCCTGGAGGTGTCCAAGGCCAGGTTGGATGGGGTTCTGAGCAACGTGGTATATTGGCAGGTGTCCCTGCCCATGGCAGGATGTTGGAATGGGATGGGCTTTAGTCCCTTCCAATTCAAACCATTTCACGTTTGCATATTCAAACACCAGCTCCTGAGACAAAATACTGCCCTACTTGCAGGAAAACAAAATATTCCTACCAAAGGACAGCAGAGCAATCCTGGAAAACACCAAGCACACAAATTTGCAAAGGCTACTGGCATTCCAGTTCTCTGAACATTCATCTCTTAAGTTGAAGGTCCCACATAGAAAACTACAGTAATTTCACAATTATAAGCCACACCTGATTATAAGCCGCACATCTGTGCAGCCGGGTAGATCACAGGATTTGTCCATATATAAGCCGCACCCGAATATAAGACACACTTTTTATTTTCTTTTCTTTTTTTTTTTTTTTCCAGGGAGGATCTAGCTCTGGCCGGCCCCACCCCACTTCGGGACACATGGCTCCAGCCATCCCTGCCCACCGCGGCAGCTCTCAGAGGGGCCAGAGGGGCCGCGCCCCACCCCCTCCCCGCCGCAGCAGTCTGAGAGGGGCCAGAGGGGCCATGCCCACCCCACCCCCTCTTCCCTGCCACGGCAGAGGCTTTGAGAGGGTTGCTCCCACCCCCACTGTAGCAGCTCCGGCCCCACCCCGCCTCGGGCCTACCTGTCTTGCCCTTCCAGGTTGGCCTTTCGCCGGAATTTGTCCATATATAAACCGCACCGGATGAAAAGCTGCACTTCCGGGGTCGGGTCGAAAACTCAGTTAAAAAGGTGCGGCTTATAAACGCGAAATTACTGTAGTGAAAATTAGTCCTTTGTCTTGATACTTTTTCCAATAGCCTCTGCATTAGCCTTTGATTAGCACACCTTTGTTCTAGTAAGTTACTACAGCATCCAAGCTGAGCAGCGCAGAGATCTAGATTTTGTTTCTGGGGTTGCTAGTAAGGAGGTGTGCCTCAGCATCACCCACAGGATGGAGGGAGCTCAGATTGTTCTTCTGCACTCTGGCCTACTCTGGATAGATTATTTAAGCATTTCTCAGCAGTGCAAGTCTCATTTCCCAGCTATGCAACAAGCATGATGACATCAGGCATGATGGGATCCAGGATGCAGCTTCCCCTGAACTGAGTGTGCAGCTTGGAGACACAGCAGCTGGCACTGCTATAGGGCTGCACTTGTACACACAGGCAGCCAAAACCTATGGCTGTGCAAAAATCACATTTCTACTGGAAATGCATTTTTTAAAAAGCATGTAAACATTTTTAGGTGCTGGGAGTACTTAAGAATTTTTAATGAAAAAGGATTTTTTATTATTTGACAAACAGACGCAATAAGCTTGCATCAAACTTAAAAACATTGTTACAGTCCTTTTGCCATTTACCTGACTACATTTTTCAGGGTTGCCAGATATATCTTAGTTTAAAATAAAGATGTCTAATGATCACCCTCTTTGTTTTTACCTTACTCTACAAAATCCAGTATGTGCAGTACAGCACTATTCATGTGGGACTCAATACCCTGAGTAGAAAGTTTTGGTTCAATAGCCTCAGAAGCAGTTTTTTAGTTTCATTATTGCCTCCAAAGAGACAAACACAACCTCATTTTTTCCACAAATATTAATGTAATTGGGCTTTGATCTTGTCCAAGATAAAAGGTCTCCTTTAAATTACATTCATCAGGGTTTTAATCCACTTTTCAACAGAAGGCAGGTTTTACACAACCTCACTTTATGCATTTTACACAGCTAAAGGAGGACAACATCCTCAGCTGCCTCCTCTAGAGGATATCCCCACCAGACCAGGGACTCCTTGAACCCTCTGAGCATTTAAGCACCCTCTACAGGCAAAGGGAAAACCCCACAGAGACTTAAATTATTCCTCCTACATTACAACAGGTGTCAGTGAAATGACTTGCCACATTAACCATTCCAGTGACCAATGAGAGGACAGAGAAAGCTCCAGGAATTGTGATGGTTACAGAAGGAAGATAAATACCCATCTAAGAACAACTTGATTCTTAACTTTTTGTCAAGCAAGTTTAGGATTAGGTCAGTCCTGGCCTTGTAATACAGGCTATCACATAATTGACCAAAGTTGACTCCTCTCTTGCTTCCAGTGTTCCAGGAGTTAAACATTAAGACAACGTGCAGTTGAGATTTTCCTTGCAACATGTATGTGCTGCTTTAAAAAGAAAATCTTTAAATATTCCTTTGTTTTAGAGTCTATACAGATGTTGGACACAAACCAAACAAGCTGCAGGAGTATCAAGAGTTTAGATTGCTGAACAGATGAAGAGCAGCATTTGGCTCTTCCCCTGGGCACTGAAAACGTTAATATTAACGTTTGACTATTGGTACTGTGTCTCCAGAGACACAGCAAGGCTGAAGCCACAGCCTCTTGCTGCTTGGCCCAGTCCTGCATCCTGATCCCAGGTCCAGCACATGGAGTTAAGCTCAACCTTGACTTGCAGACTTCAATGTATCCTCAAGGACTGAGCTACAGAACAAAACCCTGAACTGAGTCTTAACTGAGTGGTATTTCATCCTTCTGGACCATTCCATTGAGGATTCCACATGCCCTACCCATGCACTAGTCTGACCGAACCTAGTCCTTTTTTGAGAGGTGGAGGATAACTACTGACACTCAATGCAACACAGCCAGGTTTCATACATTTTGTAGCTCATCTGTGTCAAGACATATAAAAATCTACAGGCATCTATGTGCAACTCCTGAAAAGTTAGGCACACTGCTTACATAGATTTATACTGTGCCAAAAAATATATTGCACTATCCATGTGGAAAATCTACCAGAATTCAATTTATTAGAGCAGTAGCCATAAAGAGCAGGGCATCTTATTGCCTTCAACAAAACCCTTGTGCCCTCTCCAGCCATTAAAAGGTCAAGCACCTCCCACATTTTAAATACCTGCTCCATAATCTCCCCTTAAAGCATGTAACTCTATCAGACTTCAAATCCTTTTAAAGGAAAAAAAACCCTCAGACCTGCAGTAGTTTTCCCAATCCCCTCTGGGTGACTCCAGGCACAGCAATGCAAGGCACTGAGAGAAGTGTTACATTTGGAAGCTTTCCAGAACCACTTGTGACTGAGAACACCAGGTTATCTTCCCATAATATCTCCAAACAGCACTGCAGGGTTACTCACACAGTCAGTTATGTTCTGAGGAATGCAGGAGCAAACGTGCCTATGCAAAAACCTTAACTGCATGAAAACCCATGGTTAAACCTGCTCCCAAGGCTCAAACAACCCAACAGCTTCTATTATCCTTCTATTGATCTCACTCTCTTCTGCAGAGCCATAAACTCAGCTGACAGACTGGCAACTTGCTGATCCAAGCACTGATTCTCCCTTTTTTTTTTTTACACGTTTGAGCATGACTTGATGTCAGCATGCAGCCTCATTTCCAGCTTGTGAAAGTGCAATAACTAAACACACGGACGTGAGGGACTTGTCAAACAAAGCAGGCTGGAAAATTATCAGAGCGGAAATCAAGTGCCAACATTTATTATATGATGAGCCACACCCCAGCTGGCAAATTTCAGGCCCACAGTTTGAAAAGAGGGAAGAAGTGGCTTCAAATCTCTGTGCATTAGCCATGACAAAAGTCTCATTAAAAACAAGCCTGGAAAGCATTTACGGAGTAACACATGTGCACACATTCATTTGGGTTTCCCTTAACATTGCAGTGCATTTTATCAGCAGGACTTTCTTTCAACAACTTAATCCTCCTGATACAGCTCCTAGTTAAACAGTATTACCACTCCATGTCCATTAAAATGCACAAACTTTTACACATGTAAAATTTATTTCACTTTTGCTTCTTTTTCCAGGGTGTTTTCCCACCAACACAAGATTTGAGCAGCTTAGTGATTTGTGCTGATAGTAAAGCATCATACTGAGAATTATGTCAGGTTACAACATTTTCATCTTTCATTTTTCAAGAGTGACTTGAAGATTTCTTCTAGATTAAGGGCAATGCCAAAGGAAATTAAGGCAAAGAAGGGAGGTGACAACAAAGTCGGCTTCATATCAGCCAGGGAATTTGTTCTGCAGGTACAAATGCCACCCAAGGATAGGATGCAGAAGTAGACTGCAAACAAGTGCCAGGAAAGGGAGGAACAGTCCCAAGCAAATCTTTGGGAGGTAAATGGCAACCTAAGAAGAATGCATTTTTCAATTCCAGTCAGCAATACTGCTGGAGGAGTTGCCTGGGATGTTTGCCTGCTACAAATATTTGAGCTGGTAATTATTAATTTTAAGGCTTTATTCCAACTCTAAGTGTGTGAATACATAGATAAATGAAAAATTACTTTTTATAGGACTAATCAAACTCATAATACTCAGTCCATGTACCATTCAATGCACAAAAAACCCCCTTCAAGCCAGCACTTCTAGCTTTTCTTTGTGTAGGTATACAAATACATAATCTTATTAATATGCTGACAGTTAAAAAACTTTTATTACTCAACCTGTGCAGTGATGATGAATGAAATCAAAGTCAGGCTTGAGAAGAATATTAAGAGAAGGAGGTAGTCCAGGATTTTCCTTTCCCTTCCAACTGGTTAAACATTAACACCTCAAATCTTTAGGTCAGTGTAGATTTTGTATAGAACCCTAGAAGTGTTTAAGTTGGGAAAAGGGCCTCCAAGACCGTGAGGCCAACCATCAATTGAACCCTGCCAAGGCAACCACTAAATCATGGCCACATTTACTAATTTCCAAGTAACATCTCTTGGTTCTATCACTTTTGTCCTATGCTAATTAGTGTAATTGGATAACCCAAGAAATAGTAGAGAATCTGGAAAACAACTCTGGGCTTTGTCTGTGTACAAAAACACTTCACCTTAAAAAGCAGCACATCAGCTGACAAAACCAGCTGGGAAATAACCTTTACATGTTGAACTCTTCTGATTTCACAGGACTAGAATCTGAAGGTTTGGACAAACAGGATTGCCATTGTGAGCACTAGAAACTTGGGGTTTGCTTCAATTGAAATAAAAAGCACTGCCTGAAAAACAGCAGAGCCAGAGCTATAGCTGGAGTTGCAGGAACAAATCAAAGGATCAAACACCATTCCAGCAACTCGAGAAACAAAATTAGTATCAAGTGCAGTCCAGCTTCTCCCTCCTGCACCTCGGGAGGGGTAAATAAAATGGGCCCTATTCTCAACTGTCCTACAGTCCCACCACATCATTTTTCTCCTCTTTACCCACCAGAAAACAGATGGAATGGTGAAAAGAGGTGTGAAGGGGACTGTGGGTGAATATACAGTAATTTCACGCTGATAAGCTGCACCTATTTCACTGAAGAATCAAGCCGATCGCAGAAGTGCGGCTTATTTATGGACAAATTCTGGCAAAATGCCAACCCAGAAGTGCGAGCCAGCCAGGGAGGGAGCCGCCGCTCTGCTGCCTTCGCGTGAAGCTGAGCCACTTTGCCGTTGCTTTTTTGCCAGCTTCGCACTTTGCTGTCGCTTTTTGCCAGCTTCACGCTTTGCCAAGCCGCTTTTTGCCGCTGCTTTTTGCCAGCTTTGTGCTTTGCCGCTGCTTTTTGCCAGCTTCGTGCTTTGCGGAGCCGCTTTTTGCCACCTTCGCGCTTTGCTGCCATCACACGGCCAGCCTGCCCTGCTGCCACTTTTGAGCGGTGCGGAGAGCCATGGCAGCCAGCACCAGGGGTGGGAGCACCAGGGCCTGCAGCATGGGGAGGGCGCCTGGGGCTGCGTTCAAAGGCTTCGCAGGTCTGTGAAAACTGTTTGCAAATTGTGCACCTGATAAAAACCCTGCGATCCTGCAATTCTGTTACTAACTCATTACTTTGTTGCACATGGATCCTTGCTTTTTTTTTAAAAAAAAAAAAGTGCGGCTTATCATCCAGTGTGACTTATTTATGGGCAAATCCCGTGGTCTTCCCGGCTACCCAGAAGTGCGGCTTATCACCCAGCGCGGCTTATGAGTGTGAAATTACTGTATTATGCTATGAATTAAGTGCTTCTAAAGAGTCACAATCCCTTTGGAGAAGAGCTCACATTGGAGAAATAAAGGACAATCAGCTCTGAAATTGCTCTTTGAGCCCTGCAAGCTCCTGGGTGTCCCCAGGGGCCACAGCAGATGGTTTAGAACTCTCTTTTGTCCCCTCAACTCTCATTCCTGCTTCTCATTTAAGAGAAGAAGGGCAGAATTGGTGGGTTCAAGAGGACAAGACACGACCAGTCATTGTACAAGTAGAAACCACACTAAAAATACCAAGGAAGTGTTGGTCCCAGTAGGATCTAGGCTTCTATTAAATCAGTAAATGAAACTTCAAGTCAATTGAAATATAGTGAAATATTCAACATGCAGTCAAACCAGCATTTGCTCAGGACTTAGTATTAGGAGCAGGGGAGAGAAAAAGCATTGAGTGCTGTTTAGCAAAGTCCGTTTTTCGCCAGAAAAGGCTCTCTGTTCTTTCAATGTTGCTTTCTAGAGGTTAGAAGTAGTTTTGTTGGTCATTCTACTGTTTTGGGGACTGTCTTACCACCAAGGTAAGTAAAAGAACTACAAATGTCAATACAAAGAGCAACAAAAATACCGAGACTTCCTTTTGTGTGCAGTCTTGAGAAAGAGGGAAAAAAAACAACAAAGCAGACATTTTAAAAAGATCTTAAACCAAACTTGTGTTTGAGAAAAGGTAAGCAGCCTGTTAGACCAATAGTCAGCCCAGGCCAAAATCTGATCCTGGTGGGTGAAGCCACTCCTGGCTGTGCATCCCAGCAGGGACATTGGATCACTGCAGAGCATGCAGCAGGCTGTACCTTAAATTAATGGTTTGAGCCAGAGGACCACACATCATTACCTCTCCTGGAGGAGCTGGCTGCAATAACTGTGGTGCTCTAACACCACCTTCATCCTTGCACTTAAAAACACAGGCAAAGTGGAAGGCATGATTATTCTTCAATGTCATAGCAATAAATATTGCAGAGCTCAAAATTAAGGCATGGAGAAAAGCATCTACAGAACAATTTTCTCTCCATTAAAAATAAAGCATTGGTGCTTGTCACAGATTTTAATTTACTAAGCCTTTTTCAGTCATGCATCCCAGTCAAAATTTAAGATCTTTTCTGTCTAAAAAGAGTAATTTACTGAATTTTATGACCAGTAGAATGCTGTTACTGACTCATTTTAGAAACTAATAAACAAGATTCTAAATTATAGTCTGCTGGATTTATTGGGGGTGGGAAGGCCTATGGTGGGCAGTCTGGGGGGAAAAAAAAAGAAGCTAAGTTATAAAGTTGCTTATACTGCTGCTTAAAAGAAATGAAAAGTCCTCCACAGTGGATCTTCTGCTACATGCAAGATGAACATCAAGATTCCTCAGTCTTCGAAAATGGTCTCAGCCATGCCATGACCTGTCAGACATTAACTCTGCACCATATAAACTCACTGTGTTCAGCAATGTTACTCACATTAACTAGGCAATGTACTTAAGAATTTCATAGTTAAAAGCAGCAGTGTTGTTGAAACAGAGCAAAATGAAGAGGAACACCTGGGTTCTGTTTCCATGCAGTACTGAGCTCAAGCCTGCAAATCAAATTTAATCCCCCTCACCAGAATTGCTCTCAGACTTTGTACAGTCATTATGAAAATTAATACTTCACTACATAAAAATAAATACACACACATTTGGAGAAGTGAATATATACATACAACTAAATTGCTTTCAAACCTGGATAATTTAGCTTTAATGATTTGCGACTGCAATTTAAAATGGAAACCTACACAGTAAATTTGAAACAACTAGCCCAATTCTACAGTTCATTCAAAGAACATTCCACACTAAAAAAAATTTTAAAAGTTAGAAAACCCCCATGCTTTCTAAACAAGATTTTTGATTAGAGTCTACCTGACCTCTTTATCTGTCCCTACTAAAAATGAGGGTAACTGATAGGCCCAAAACAACCTGAAAATCAAGGGAGGAGGTGATCCCAAGAACAAACTGACGCTGGATCTCTCACTGGGCTTATCTCTGATGCTGACAGCTGGAGCTACCATGACAACCATCCCAGGCATAAGGTCCTCCAATACCAGGAGACACTCCCCAGTGATTACTTGATCTCCTATAAAGCCATTTTATACTCTGAGAGTGCTAAAGAGCAGCTTTAATATACTGGTGAATCAGACCGAGAAGCTATTTAGCTGCAGAGAGTACTGGCAAGCACATATAAATTATCTTTTCCCAGGGAAACACACTTGCAAATTCTCTTTTCCCACCACACAGAGGGATGTTTTCAATACTCTCTTGGTGGTTATTACACAAAAAGCTCCTGAGCACCATCAGCGTTTCAGACGAGCACAAAGGACATAAAACACAGACAACTGTTGCAGACTGCTAGTGTACACATCAGTAAAGTCTGTGGCTAAGCTCCAAGCTGGCCAAGACCACACTTTTAAAGCTCAAACCAGTCCCAGTACAGCAGGGTAACTGGGTGAAGGGTGGCAAAGCTTCTGACCCTTGCCTGAGTTAGGAAGAGGCCACACAGCTCTTCCCACATTGGCTTGGTCCTGTGTTGATAACATCACTGGTTGCTATGGGAGCAAGGCAATTTCCCAGCCCATGGTATGCAGGGAGCATCAATAAGTTCAGACATCCTTACTAAGGGTTTATGGACTGGAGGAAGCATAGCCCTGGGGGCCTTTTCTACCTTAAAGGAAAAAAAAAAAAAGGTGGGTAGAGGGGAAAAAAACCCTTCTAACATGTCCAACCTCTCATTGCAATTCTCAGAGAACTTGAATTCACATCAGGAGTTCTTGACCCCAGACTAAGATTTGGCACAGAGCCTTTCAACTCCAAAGCTGCCCCCTGGGCAAGTCCCTGTTTTACTGGGAATGGGCAAAGCAAGCTGAAAACACAGAGGGGGTGATACTGCCCTTCCTTTCTGCTTGCCCATCATCATGGCTCATCTTCTTCTTGAAGCAGCCCAGACCACCTTCACCTTGTAGGAAAGGTGGCTTTGTCCTTGTGTATCAGGTTACAATGGAAAGATGCGTCCAAAAGTCTGTGTTCTATCAGGTGCGGAAGTGTTCTTTATGTTCTCCACAGCCCATCCTTCCTCCAGGGACGTATCTTCTGTTAATGGCCCATTGAGTCCCATTGCATGACTGATAAAATTACATCATCCCATTGGGAGATGCCCCACCCAGGGGGAGAAGACAAACATTTCCTAGCTAAATAAAAACTAAGATTTGGAACACCGAAGCAACCCTTACCCACTGTTTTTCAGAAGACAAGAGCTGCCAAACCTTTCCACAAAATCACTACTTCAACAAAACCACTTCATCTAGACTGCTACCACCACCCTAACTAACAAAGTGTCAAGCTGTATTCTGACTCTGACAGTAGTTTTCTTTTGTACTATTGCATGTATTTTATTTTTTCTTTTTTTCCCTATTAAATTGTATTTATGACTTAAAGCCTCTCACTGGTTTTGCTTTGGAACCAGCACATCTTGTCACAGGTGTGGTGGTGGAGGGAGATGCTGCTGCTGCACAGTCCATGTGTGCCACAGCAAGGGCAGCCACACTCCAGAGGCACTCACAGCATCTCCAAAAGGAACAGTTGTCCTGAGAGTTTTCATCCTCAACAAGACCTCATTAAGAAGAAAACCAGCCTTTCAACAGCCAGGGAGAACCTACAGAGTCAGCAGTTGAGAGGAAAATATCTCTGCAGGTATGTGGAGTTATTTTGCTCTCAAATTCCACAAAAGTCAACAAACACAGCACCCTGGGATGTTGTTTTCCAAAGAGCTTCACTTCAGGGGAGAGGGGAAGTGACTCAAGCTCTGAAGAAAGGGCCAGGAACAGAGAAAGATTTCAGAGCAAACAGGCCCCAGGAGTTAAGCAGTTTGCTGCTCACGTGTTCCTCACCAGGAACACAAATTTTAACAGCCAGCACCCCCAGCCCTGGTATTGCTGTGAAGTTTTGGCAGCAATCATGCTGACACTGTTGGTTATGCTGCAGGACTCAGAATTCTGGGGCTTTTTGCTGAACAATTACTTTATCTCCTTTACATTAGGTCTGTTTCACATAAAGATCTACATTTGGGGCTCCTCACAGCCAGGACTAGTAGGGAAACAGTAAATGTGGGGTTAAAACAGAATTATCACATATGAAGCATATGTCAGCCCAGGGTGAGTTGGTACAGAAATAAAGCAAGTTTCCCTTAGAATTAGTCAAAGAAATAAAATAGCTATTTTTAAATCCAACAAAGCACTATTTCTCATGCACATACAAGCATCTCTTCCCAACTCTAAGAGAGCCACAAATATAGGTACAGTTCTGCTTACACAGCATTTTTTACCTTTTGCCAGCACACAGAAGATAAGAAAATATTCCCCATGAAACACATTTCCCTACAGGCACATTGTAAATTGCCCAACAAGGAAGCAGAAAGCCCTGAGGCACTCCAGGAGATCTTGTCCTTGCTGCTACAGGAAGAACATTCCACTTGAATCCTGGGTGGAAAAGCCACACCACAGACTTCACTGGACTGCCAGAGCATCCTCTGACACAACTGCTGGTGTCCAAACTGGGCCACTCATCCCTAAGTCAAGTGTATTTACCAAGAAGCAGTTCCAAAGCAAGCACTCCCTTTTCTTTGCCCCTCCAGATTCTCATCTTTAGTCTGAGAATGTTTCACGACCTACAGGATATGTTGCAAGGTCCCCCCAAATTTTGGAAACCACATCATACATTCACTGAGATTAATTTAATGGCTTACTGTGGTCTGGACAATCACCATCAATGGGATTTACATCTTCCACTAATGCACTTTAAACACTTGGAGACTAGCTTAGTACTAGCTTAACTTTACAACAGAGGCATTCAGTACTTGCAAAGTACTGCCAAAATTGTCAAGTCAAAGGCCAAGATGCAAAGGAAGGTGAGAGAATAGAAAACTAATTTAAAAACAGTGGTATGAAAGATCTGTGTACTTTTGTTGCCTTTCTATGAAAAGAGGATCAAGTTGCAAATGAGGCCATCCCTGAGACTAAAAAGGCATGCCATTTAAAATCTGTTGCACATTCACCTCCAGAGCACACTATTGCAGGTGACAATTAAGATGGAACAACCAGAGCAAAACAAACACCCTGTGAAGTACAGAAGGGTTCAGATGCTCCCATCTCAGCATAGAGCCCATCTTCAACTATCACAGAGGAGCTTTCCTGCGGAGGTTCAACCCAGAGGGTTTCTGCCTTTTCCCACTGAAACAGCTGGGAAGGGCTGACACAGAGCTCCAAAGTCAGCAAATTATTTTTCCAGCCAATTATGGCAAACCTTCTCCATCACAACAGAGAGATGCTGGTCACACAAGTGATGTGTTTATTTCCTGAAGGAAGTGCCCTCACTTAACAGGAATCAAACTCCTGTCTCTTGCACCAGTGTTACCTAAGAGAATCACTATTTTAAGTTCTTGTAACTTGACACTTGGACAAATCTAGCTGGATCACAATAAGATGCTCAAGTGGAAGGTGATGAGGATTTAAAAAAAAAATAGAACAATTACTGACTTGCAATAACAAACCCATTGGAGTGCAAAACAGCCTCTCAGAGGAAATCAAAAGCTCTATGTTGTAGATAAGAGGCAGGAATAAATCACTTTTCCTTATACATTGTCTCTGAAGGAGTAATTGGACAAAAATAAGGGGAAAAACAAGACCATAATCCTCCTGAATAATACTGGTAAAGGAATACACTGAACTACATTGTCTTCTGGATAGCAGAGCTAAAAATGTCTGACACAGAGTAGATTTAAGTATTTAGAACAAGAAAGAACCAAATCTTACCCAGACTTCTTATGCTCTATCTGGGAATACAGTAGGGTAAACACAAAGTGTTAAATCTTCTTAGAGATTCCTGTTGACAGTATTTGGGGTAACATGTTGCTGTAAACATAACCTTCATTTATCTGAAGCAGGGTAGGTAAAATTCCAGTGCTTCCCACTCAGGAGACTATTTATTTATCTTCCAAACATTGAGCATTGTCAAAGTCAGCTGGGATTATCCCCTAGCTCCAAGCAACACTTCAACACCTATCCAAACCAGAATTATTAGTTCTATCGCCTCATAAACAGAAAACACATGCAAAATATTGCCTGTAACAGATTTCATGAAAAATCCAGACAAGTGGAAAAAAGAAATAATCCATCCATCAGTGGTTTTCAAACCAGTGACCCAGAAGCAACTTCTGCCTCAGGAAGGCCCAAAGCAGAAAGAAGGCAGGGATTCAAGGGAAATCTTACTTTAGCCTTTGCTAAGCATTTGCTTCTGGGCAACACCAGGAGAGAGTTCTGACATTTCATTTCATCTGAATCATTAAGCATTTCTCAAGCATCTCTGGAAGAATTTATGGTCCATGTACTCTCTCTGCCCATCTCTCCATAGTCAGAAACCCTTACAAAAGCACCATGTACCACAAAGTTTGTGTTTCAGCAAACAGGTATTTTTCAAGCAGATGTTCTGCTCGATGTGTTGTTCTGGCACAGAAAGCAAAAGCTCATCTTACCTCAGTCACCCCTGTAGTGACAGTGACAGCTGCCTCATCACAAATACAAGGAGGCAAACTAGAGCTGAACAATCATCAGCAGGCAATAGAGACATGGGACAGCTGCATTTTTAGATTTTGTCACTAGCAGGGAGAAATTAAAAGCAAAACGGAAAAGGTTAGCAGCTCCTGGCAAAATTGAGCCTTCAGCCCACATGCCTGGATGGGGAAACACAGGAATATGACCCTGCTACTATTTCTTCTCTTTGCTATTGCTTAGAGGTACTGGAAGCATAAGATGGGAAATTCAAGAAAAACAAGTGATTTTTTTTCCCCCCTTAATATTTATCTGTCAAATCCTAGGTCTAACATAATTACTTATCTCTGTCTTGGCTACAGAAAAAAAGAAAAAAACTTGTTACTCCTCAGTGGAGTGCATTTCAATTATTTCTGCACTTCTTTCTTTACTTGACCTCTGTTAAAAAGGTGGATGCAAAATCAGACTATTGTTGAATGGAGCAAATTGACTATGGAAAAGAACTCCTTGAATGCCAAAGCCTTTTCATCTTGCTCTTAAGTAAATAATATTATAGAATCAAAAGTCAAATGTAAGGGGTTTTTTCCTCCCACTCCTTTAAGCTTGCTCCATTCCAAGATCCAATTAAATATTTTTATTCAAAATTTCTGCCCTTTCTCTCCATCTCTCATGGGTATTTGACACCTTCCCCTTCAGAATGAAGGAAACTTAGTTTACCCCAGTAATAGCAAAGCACAATTGAACTTAAAAAACCCTACCCAGAGCATAGGAAACACACTCCAAATAAGCATAAAACAAATCCCTGTGTTTTTATATTTACAATAGGTCTAGTCTGCTTATAGCCATTAGCACAGGATACACAAATCTATGGGCCTGAGGGGGTGCATCACTTTTGGAAACAGACCTGGGCATTTTTTCCATGCTGCCAGGAACACTGTTAGGACAGAAAAAGCCATACCAGCTGGGAAGGAATTTGGGAAAAATCCCAAGAGAATATTGCTGCTTGTCTCATGGGTACTTCATCTCCCTTGCATCAAAGGCAGAGAGGGAAGGCTCTTTAAAACCACAACCTCAGGGCGGATTTCTTTAATTTGTCTCACATTTTCCTGCTCTCCCACTCCACACTCTGCAGATACCTGGGACACTGAATATCCACATCTCTGCCACATACCCTCCCCTTGGGGCTGCTGTCCCCAGCACAGAGCATTTTAGAGGCATGAGACAGCCTCAGAGCCAGAGCAGAAGTTAGGCAGAAGCAAAGCTTCTCTTAGGGTAAATCTCTAGAGAAAATTCAGAGCTTTCTTGCTTCTCTCTCAGTTTAGTTCAGTTCTTGACAGTTATTGGGTAGGCTGCAAACTCCAAAAATCCTTGTCACAAGGAAGAGCAGACTCTGCTGCTTTACACAGCAAAAACTATCGCACCTGCAAAGACTGCAAGTGCATTCTTGTTTGAACTCCCCTTCTCTCATTGCTCCTTTTATTGAGACCTATTTTGTGAGGCCTCTCAGGGAGGTGAATTAAAATGCATCAGTGGAAGGAGGCTCCACGGTATTTATCATCTGACTGCAGGCAAGTCTCAGTCTGCCAGCCTGTAACTTCCAAAATACACTGCAAGCATGCCAGAAATGAGAGACAAAGCATTACTTATTGCTTAGCTAGCTCTCCCTCGTTAATGAAGGGTGAGTTATGGGTGCCACCTATTACACAACAGCATTTGCCACTCTGCACCCTTTACTATAAATATACCACCCACAGAGATACTGCAGACCTAAATCTACTGCCTGACTCCCACCACATTAACAAGTCAGGAGTTATTTTATTTATGATGAGGAGAAACTGCAAGATAATTGCAGACAGGAGTAGAATAATTTTTCCTTGCAACCTTATTATTAGGTTTAGAAATAACATACTTTCTAGTGTGTTGCTTAGTCTTAACCACTAACTGATTTATAGAACTATTAATGAGTATTTATTAGAAAGTCTAATGGATCAGTAGTTAAACTAACCTATTAGTAACAGCTTTATAAAAAATCTCTGAATCACATAATCATTTTTTAATTTAAAGGCCTTAACACACAGCATTCCTGTACCGTGTTACAGGTGTAATTACTTCATCACATTACCAAATTCTTAGAAATAACTCTCTTTTCTCTCTTGAGACAGAATTAATCAGACAGTGATATCCTTTCACTCAAATGCACAAGTGTCCTGGGAAGCATTTTTATCTTCTTACACTGCTTGATATGGTTTGCAATTTCCCACTTTATCTAGCTAAATGATCTTTTGACTGAGTGTTAGTTTCTCATCAGGCCTGCTCCCAAAAAAAACTCCACAAGTTTCTATTCCTGCCTGTGATGTCAAATGAACAGGTAGGGCTGACCATTTCAGACATGGCAATCCCACCTCTGGTTCAGCAGCTTTTACACAGCCCTTATGGGCAGCAGCCAGGGAGGGCAGAGAGAAGAGAAGAATCAGCTGCAAATACCAAATGCAGAAGTTGATCCTCTCCCAACCAAGAGGTGCCAAGCTCCTACCATTAAACGCACCTAGACATTCTTAAACATTTTAGCCAGTTCAAACATTTTTTCAGCCAGTAACTAAAGTCTTTTCTCATCCCTTTTACTCTGAAAGAAAATCACCTATTGCAGACCTGGTGATTCTAGAGGTCAGAAATCCCATGGTCTAGAGCAGCCATGTGGTTCGATGGCACAGAGCTGGCTGAAGATGTTGATGCTTTTGTTCCATTCTCCCTCCACACAAACACTCTTCCAGCTACCAATTCTCACCTCCATTATAGTGTTTAGAGCTTCCAAAAATCAACAAATAACCCAAGTCAGAAAGCAGCTCAAAGCTTCACAACTATCCCTTTTACATTATTGGAAAAACCAAACCAAGAGGTCAGTGACACCACATGGGAGCAGAAACACTAGAGAGTCACTGCAGGCAGTGCTGCACCTGAGCCCAACCAACCTGGCACCTCTTTGAAATATTTCAGAACCCATCAGAAGTCAAGACCCACCTTTGGGACATCACCAGCTCAGGTTTAACAGCACTGTCAGGGCCATCCTTCTTCTTACTCACCTAAAAGCACCCAAGGTCCTGATAAAGTTGATAGCAGAGCTCTAAACACCTGCTTGGGGGTCAGAACCCACCACTCAGGCTGCACACCATGACCAGATAAACAGCACAGGGCAGTGCCCTGGGAGGCTCAGAACAGCACAAGGACTGCTCACTGAGTGCTTGCACATTCCCAAGACACAAATACACACCCATTGTTCTGCTCATGTTTACCCTCCCTCCTAGGCTGCAAAGATCCATTTGACAAGTTGTCATCTTTACACTTGTTCACAACACTCATTTGGTAAGCACACCTCTTTTGCTGTAGGGATGTAAGAACTTGCCGCCGGCCTGGAATTTGGACAAACACCATTTGCTTATAACTAATCCTCCTGTAGCACTAGAACAGCTCACTGTTGCTTCAGGGGAGCTGACATTTACTTGGGAGCCTAATTCACCCCACAGGGGTGAGGTCAACAGGAAAGCTTCTCCCTGTTCAAGTGGGATCAGGCTCCTCATTCCCTACTCTGAGTGGGAATTCTCCCCATTTCCACAGCAAGCTCGTGTCACTACCACAGTGTCATTATCTGGACTCAAGAAATAAGCCTGATGAGCTTCATAAAAGTCCAAATCCAGATGTTACCAACCCAACAGACAACCGCCCTGGCAAAGTTATTATTGCAAATCTCTTGTGCTGTCACAGAGGATGGAGAAGGGTAGCACACAAGTGTTCATTCTCTCCTGATTGGAGGTTTGAGCAGCCTGGCAGCTCCAGGAAGCATCAGGGGCTCTCTCCTCTTGCTGTTCCACAGGCAGGAGATGGGATATTCACATGACCACACCCTTCACCACACTGCAAGGACACCACTGTGCCCCGACAACCTCCACATTTGCTTTAGGTCCTCAGAATCCAATTCATGCTTATAACAGAGCATTATAATTCTGGGCCTTCCTCAGATCCTGGAAAAGGAGAAACACTTTCTCCTCTTGAAGAGAAATTGGAGGCTACAGGGGGTGGAGAATGACGACAGACAAACATAACCATCACAGTTGATCACTGTTTTTGGAAAACAATACAGCATCATAAAAGTATCTGTAAATGTTTTATTAAGGCTTATTTTACACTGAAAAAAAAAAAAAAAAAACACTATTTTTTTTTAAATACAGAGTAATGTTTTAAATGTTCTGAACTTACCAGGGAAACTGTTGACTTTGGGATTTAATATCTAATATAGTATTAAGTACACATTTGCAGCTCAGCAGGAGAAGCATACCCACTGATCAGAACCATGATGTAAAAGAATTGCTGATGAACTGTGGTCATTTACCTCCTTGAATTTCCCCACTGACGCACATCAGAGCCCCTGCGAAGCAAGCCCAGGCTGTTTCCTCCGAACCAAATAGCAAGGGAGATGTTATTTGAGACATTTAACCAACTTGGGAGCATATGCCTTGCAGACTATCCCCAGTGAGGAATTCATTTTATCCATGCCAGAGCTTTGCACCCTGGGATCCCCCTTCATGGCTAAGGCAGGGAATTAAGCTACAATCCCATCAGTTACACATTACTAGAAAAAGAGAATCACTGATATTCCTCTTGGAGAAAAAAAATAGCCAAATAGCAACTATTCAGGTATAAGTAATTTAACAGATAATGTATTATAAGTGAGTCAAATACGGTTTTAATCTATAGTCATATATGAAAGGAAAAAAATTGCTGAAGTGACCCTAATTCTATGGGTCCATTGGCAAAAAACCACATTTGCTTGCAAACAGCTTTACTCCACAACATGCTAAGTTTGGACATTAGATGCAGAGTTTGCAGTAATGGTTGTAGCAGTTCTCGGTCCATGAGAGACTGAACAAAGGTCTATAAATTTGGACAACACATAGTCAAAAAACCCACCCAAACAGTACTGGATGAATGCCTTGGGAAGCGTACAAATCATAACCTGGCATGGCAAATAACAGTTTCAGTGCCATCAGTAGAAGGAGGCTCTGGTCTATTCCCAACCATTCATCCTCTACTAAACAATCCTTCAAATAATCACAAGGATTCTATGATCTGGGAAAAGCTCACCTATCATTACACATTTATGACTTGTAGGTTCCTAAAATATGGCAACTGCATGGGGGAGCGGGGGGCGGGGAACGACCGCGGGCTACTTAATTAATCCAATATCTGTTTCGACAGTTATTCAATAAAAAAAAATAAATCTGATTTTCTCAGGCTGTTTCTTTTGTTCCTTAAGGAAAGAAGCTTAAGCAGCTTATTGACACATCCACACGTGGATGGGCACACACACAGTCCCTCTCACCTCCAATAGCTTTAGGACTTACTGGCTAATTTCAAACAGGTTTTATAGAGCAGCAGAAATTAACCTCAGTGCCCAGGCAGAGAGGGAAAAAAAGCAAAACTAATGCCTGTCTGAAGGAAGAGCTATCATAATTAGATAATCAGCTCAGGGGTACAGAATAAAAGCCAGAACTGAAGTCCAACTGCTGTCCTCAGATGTAAATTATGACTGAAGATAAACTTAAGACATGATGAGTTCCTTACAGGCAGAGTTATTTAAGGCACTCATTCAAGGGTTTGGGGGTTTTTTGCATTTGTAGATCCTTATACTTCTTCCACTGGAAGTGCAGCTCTGGGGCACTTAAGCCTGATGATAATTATCTTTTATGGCCTCTCAGAAAGAGTTCATGGATCCTCCAAGACTGATGTATTACAAGCTGTAAAATAACTCATCTCACTTAGACTTCTTCCATCTGCAGTTTGGGACTAGATGTTTCAGGAACACCCAAGTAGATGTGCAGGATTTCCTAACTCTGGTGGAACTAGAAATAGGACTGAGAAACCTCTTGAAAAGTATTTTAGCATTTCTAATCATGGCAGAAACAATAAAATTGCCAGCAGGAACAACCCTTGCTGACATCCAGCACAATTTTTCAAAGAGACACCAAAAATACGTGTGAATAAGTGTGTGAAAGCCCTTTGCTATATCTTGACCACACATCCCTAGCGCTCAGATGCGGGATTGATTAAAGCAAGGACTCAGATCTTCACAATATATTCCCCTCGTTGCTATTCCCAAAAGGTTTTGTAAGACTGGGCTAAAAAGAGTTCATATTGTGGTCCAATTCCAGCAGCACACCTCTTCATACATAGGCAATCCTAATGAGAGTTCCTCCTTACAAAGTCCTATTTTGATCCCTTATATTTTTGCTAAGCTAAAACCAGAATATACAGACGTTTTGGGCAGCATTTCAAAAAACAGCGCTAATAATCCATCAGTAACTCTCACTTAGCTTTCCTTTTTGGGGTTCTTTTGAGGAGAAATAATATTTCAAATGAAGATGTGTCTATTAGCATGCAGAGCTATCACTTATTTGCTAGCAGAATTGTTGCTTTGCTAATCAATTGCTCACACAGGGATCTGAAATCCATGAGAATATGACAATCCATGAGAATGAGACAAGGGACACATGGCTTGGAATGAGGGAACACCCTCCTGGGCCTTCTTAGACTCCTCCAATTTGTGCATTCTGGAAGATGCATTTTCAGCCAGCCTATAAAAAGATCAGCCAATTACTCACATTCTTTTGTTTCATTTCTCATGCACACACATTTTACTGGTACATTATTTTCACTGGTTTCTGACCAATGCATTTTTGGTGCCCTTTTTTCCAAAAGGCTGTTGAATAGCAAGAAAACAAATTATGCTTTCTCTTGAACAAACTATGCTTTATGACAGCATGTTGACCAGTTGGTGCTTTTTCATAAAAACAAAACATTCCTCAATTCTGAGAAGTTAATCCTGAAGATTAACAGATCTCTAGCTCTCAGAGCCCTGAGAACACCTGTGACATTAATGGCCCTGCCAGCCTCACTTGGGGGGCCATTCTGGGCTCAGCTCAGCCCCAGGACCTCCACCCTTGCTGGGGCCATGTGCTGGTACACCTGTGTGCAGCCCCATCCTAGGTGCCCAAAAAGCCCCAGGGCTGCGCTGCAGATAGGGTAATTTCTGATGCTGTGCACTGGATAATTCTTTTACCAATACTCAGGGTAGCTCCATGTCCAGTTTGGTCTCCTGCTGTTCACAGCAGGACTTCCCTAGACTTGGTCCACTATGTGACTTGTTTGTCATTGGATCCTGCCATTGTCACAAAATCATTTAGGCTGGAAAAGAGGATCAAAGAGTCCAACCTTTGAACAATTCCCATCTGGTCAATTAGACCACGGCCCTGAGAGTCACATCATTTCTTGAGCACCCCCAGGGATGGCGACTCCATCACCTCTGAGAAGCCAGTTCCATTGCCTGACAGATCTTTCAGTGAAGATATTCCTCCTGATGTCCAGCCTCAACCTCCCTTAGTGCAGTTTGGGGCCGTGTCCTCTTGTCCTATCACTGGCTGCCTGGGAGAAGAGGACAGCCTGCTGTCACCAGGTGCTGCAACCCTGGGCTCTGGGGACAGAGGGTCTTGCACAGCCCCTGTTGGCATCACCTCAGTCACAGCCATCACCCCTATGTCCAGCCCCTGTTGAGCTGCTCCATTACCTCAGGTCAAGTCAATAACCACAAGAATTTGTGTTCTGCCCTGAATGACAAGGCCATGTAGAACATCCAAAACATCTTTTCCCCTGACGTACTTGTGTGCTATGTATGGACACACACATCCTGCCTGGCCACAGCCAGTGCTGTAGCAGGGAAAATGCTGCTCTTTCCAAACATGCAAGAGAAGAGGTAAGACTTGCTTCCAAACACTTCACTGCTGCTTTCAAGGGCCTGCAGTCAGGAAATAATGCACCAAGAGACACAGGTAGGGCACAGGCTATGGAAGCTCAGAGCAGAATTTCTCTCCCTGACTGCCGTCACCAGTTATGAATAAATGAGCTGGGCAACACACAAAAAGCCCACCAGAATGTACCAGTATACATGGAATAAGGGTTTTAGAGTGGAGGGAGAAAGAGGAGCTGATGTTTCAGAATATCTGCAGGTAGTCAATTATTCATACACCCTAATGGAGAGGGAAAAGAGCAGTATTTCCAGTTCAGCATCAGCACATACTGAAAGCAGTGTGAAAAACCACCAGAGGTATGAAACAGCTGTCAGTCCATATGAAAGGCCAAGATTAAACACCCCTCTCACCCAGTCATCTTAGTCTAAGGATAGCAATCATGAATCAGCCACTGAAAGCCCACAGAGGGCTTGCTCCAGGAAATCACCCAGAGAAAGGGCCAGGATGGGTTGGAAATGCACACAAACAAAACCACACCAAAAATCTGCCCACAAATGGACAGCAATAAACTACAGGCTGTACACACACAGGCAGATTGCTCCAAGCCTCCCTGGATGTGAGGCTGGGAGCACATCCTCCCATTCTGCCCTCTCCAAAGGAGCACACCATGCTAACGGAGGAAATGGAGAGGAAGGAAACCTCCTCATATCTCCTCACAATGGGCAAGTACAAGAAAAGCAGGAGTCTATTTACAGTCCTCCAAAGTCCCTGCCTGCCAGATGGTCCCTTAGAGCTCCCTGGTGGGGCACAGCTTAGGGCTGTGTTAAGGCTCCCCAGAGTTGGGATAAAACACCAGCAGGAAGGAACCAGGGGATTGTGCCAATTGCCACCAAGACAAGACCACACTGTGTGAGGTGCCGATGACCTCATTTGCTGTGGAAGATGACATTAGAAGAGAGCCATGTGTTTTCAGGTGCGAGGTAAAGAAGGAAGTAATTTCTTATGGGAAAAAAAAAAAAACCTAAAACAACACACAAAACCCTAAACAAAACAAAACAAAAAAAAACAATCCTGGGAAGCACCCCTAGAAGGTTGTAAAAGATAGAAGCCAAGCTAAAAACTCTTTGATCTTCTGGAAATACCTTCCTCTGCCCATAGCAACAGACTAGGACCCCATATTACCATCCTAAATTAAACATGGGCCCTATTGGCTCTTGGGACGCCAGGATTTTAACTTCTTTGTTTTCATAAAGCAAAAAAATACATGCTTATAGAAATCACTCTCTTCTGATTCATTTCCTCTGGCACTGTATTGTTAAGTTGCTTAAACAAAATACTCAATTTTCTCCTCTTCCTCCTCCTTTCCTCTCCTTCAGGGCCACATTTTCTCCCAGCTGGGAGAAAGTCTAACTTTCTAAATAAGCCATTACTGTAGCTAATAGCCTAGAGGGAGAAAAGGGAGAAAAGCCCCCTTGTTAACCTTGAAAAGGCTGTGTATGAACTCTTGTAAAGCAGACAAATGAAAGCAGGAACACATGTTATACATTAGAGACTCAGATTTTGATGGTATGCTGCTACAGCCCAACCTTCAATTAATTTTGCCCCTGCTCCTTTGGCTTCTCAGGTTTTCTGATCTTCAGCCATTAAATCTCAGTTTGCACCACTCAGGTGCCAAAGGTTTCCTTCTGGGTGGAAGAAAAGTTTTTGACCACACAAGCCCCATCTTGCATGTCACCCATCATCTCAGTACAGAGGTGCAAACTACAGTCTTCACAATAGATTGTGGAAATGTGAAGAGAAATAAAAGAACCAACCACCAAAACAGATGTATAATTGCATTATTAAAAAAAAAAACCAAAAAAACAAAAACAACAACAACAACAAAAAAAAAAAAACAGGAAAAAATTGGGAGTTATTAGATAACCTTTCATTTATGTAAAAGCATCTTCATTTATGCAACAACACCCAATATTAACACTTGAATTATCTTCTAATAACAAGCACTGTTATTTGTTTTACATAGAAAAAAACCCCTATGCAATATTTGTTATTGCTGAAGAGTGGAAACTCTACTCCACTGAAAAGCAACTGTGCTCATTATTATGACACACAAATACATATGATATGAATTATCTGGAGTAGCTGGCTGAGGTGAACCACTGCTCTTTCCTGCTGTCTCAGAGCTTTAGCTAAACTGCAGGTTATGCTTCAGATGGAAACACTCTTCTGGAGCAAGAGCAAGCACCAGCAGGGATTCAGAGACAGCCCAAATGCTCTGTATAGTGTCAGAAACTAATCCCACCTTTGTAAGGAAGGGGTAGGGGGAAAGCAGCCCTCAGCATGCTCAAATTTTTTTGGCTGATGAGATTCCCAGAGCTCTTCAACATGTGCTGGGCAGTGACATCATGCACATGGCTCTGGTTCCAGCAGCCTGCTTAATACATCAAGAGCTGCTGTGGGGGAAAGGAGGCAGAAGAGTGAGCAAACTCCTCATCAGACCTCAGTTAATGCTGCAGCCAAGTCTGTGAGGTTTGGATCCAGAACAGCTCCCAGCATCCAGATCTAGAGCCTTAGGTGCTGCTATCACAGAATGAGGGGCCAACAGAGGCAATCAATACATGTTTAAAAAAAAACCCAAAAAAACTCAAACTTCAGTTCTGACCATAGCCCTCATGCACAAAACACCATATACTTTTATCTGAGTCTATCTCTGCTTGGTACAAGAACAGCTCAGCCAGCAGCTCAGGACTTCAGGAAGATTGGCTAAGATCTTCTCCTTCATGCCAAGTGCAACATTTTCTTGCCTGTGGCATTTTCCACCCACACATAATTCACCTCACTTCATGTTTGAAAATAAAGAGGAAAAAACCCCATCATCATTCAATAACAGCAGCAACATCAATTCACCAGGGGAAATAACAAAGGCAGGGGAACACAGGGAGGAAATGTTTATACATGCATAGGAACAGCCAAGAAAACCAACTGATGAAAAGACAGAAAACAAGCAAATCCCACCCTACCCTGCTCACCCCCCACCTCCAGCTGCAAACCAGCCAGGACTTTGTGTCAACTGGGTGCAAGTGCCAAAACTTTGTCCTGGCATCCATCCAGGTGTTTTTGCTCCTCAGAGGGATACCAGGGATGGCTAAAGCAGCCATGCCCTGCTATTTGCTCTGCCAGTGCTCCACTGGGCTTGCTGCCAATGGCCACAGTCCCAGTGCACCAGGCTGCTCTCCCTCTCAAGCCATTTTGTTTCTGTCACTGAGAACCTGCAACTTGTCATAGCTCTTCTCAAAAGGCTTTATCCACCTCCACAGAGAACAAGCACCTTGGATTTGGAGCACCAGGTAACCTCATCCTTGTTGACACCCATCCCAAGGTGGCAGGCAGTCCCCAGCCTGACTTCCCTGAACGCTTCCACTGGGAAAGGATAAAACACCTCAACAGGTCATAAGCAACAGAGTTTGTCATCTCAGAACTATACTTCTGCCTCTGTGCAGAATGACAGACTTCAGTGACGTAATGGTGCTTTTGCGTTTTATTGTGGAAATGCCAAAGGGGGTGGAGAGGGAGGGGAAAGGGTCACAGAGAAGTGGAACACCTTATGGGAAACAGACTTGTACTAATGATCAAAGAAACCCTCTGGCCCTGCCGCAGCCAGCTCCCACCCAAATCCACAACAGAAGGTGGGGAAAAAATAAATAACCCATTGAACCCCAACCCCTCAATTTTTCTGTGTTCCACTTTCACATGCAGTGTATTGCAGAAGACCAATCCCATTTTATCTAGCAGCCTGCAACATAAGTGTTAACAATCAGCTCTTTCCTTGGTGTGAGCTGCTTCTCCACTCTGCACACAGCTGAAGCCATGTTCTGTTGTTTTACTCCTGAAAGTACCTGATGAGCACCGGGTTTTACCACAGAGGGTGTGGAAGAGCAGAATGAAGGTGTCCTGTGCTCAGAAGAGCTGAACTAGTGATTTCCCAGGGCTGCTTAAAGTGACAGGACATCACAGAGGAACACTGAGACTCATCTTGAATCCCCAGGCTGAAGAAACACTCTGGTAGTCTTCTGCTTCTTTCTTCTATGTACTTTTAATATCCCTGATAATACCTTTGTACAAGGTATTAAACCCAGCAAATGCTGATCACTGCTCCCATTCAGATCATTAAATTAAAGTCAATTCTCCTGTTTTTGGCACTAGCAAAGATCCTTTGCCTCTGAGGGAAGGCTGGAGCCTTCTCACTCTGCATCAGCTCCTTTGCACTGTGCTCACAGAAACTGAATTCCTATCTGCCCATTACCAGAAAACAATAGGTTTCCCAATCAACAAGTTCGGATCTCATCTCACCTTGTGCAATTTTAAGTGTTCTCAAACACCAAACAAACCACACACAAAAACCCCCCAAAAGCCGCTAAGCAGTTACTGACATGACTCCTGCCTCCTTCCCATAGGGAGTCTCCTAAAGTGAACGGCTGCAAAAATGAAAATAAATAAAAGGAAATAACGCATAGGCTGTGCCAGAGTAAGCTTAAAAGGCAAATGAACTTATTTTAAAATTAAAAGCCCCTCCTGACACAAGATGATCCTAAGAAATATTTACATTTTGTTCCCAGCAGCCTCTTGTCTGTCTGCACAAGGACCTGAATGGACAACCATTACCAGAGTGCTCAAATAGCTTATTATTTTAGTTTGCAACCATCCAAGTCAAGGAGCAGTTCACTTTTAGGCAGAAAACCGATATCCTAAATACAGGGTACAAGAATTCTCATTGTCCTCTGGCTAAGTCAGTCCCTGCCACACACCCAGGTACAAGGGGAAAGCAAAGCCATTCTTGTTCCTGAGATGTTGATGGTGTTTTAAAAACAGCTTCAAAAAGACTCGTGTCAAAACTCAGGGTCAACACAGCTTTCCACAACCGTAATTTCTTGTAGAAGTCATCAATATTCACCTACCAATGAGAACTCATGGCCTCACAATTGGCTTTTCCCTTCCCAGCTGTGCTCTAAAGCTGCTCTTGCTTGCCCAAGGATAAAGGGATGGAGGGAAATACTCAGGTCTCTAGAGGGCAAAGTCAGAAACCTAAGCATAGAACCACTCCTTCTCCTTTGGTTGGGCTTTCATTGTCAGTGTCAAGAGTGTCTTATGGATCAGCAAGGTGACCACCAAAACACACACAGGGCTTTTTGTCTTGTGACTTTGACGCCATTCTCTGGAGTGCCTCTCTAATACAAATGCTAATTTATGCTTTGCTTGTTCTTTTTGAATTCATGCACGGGAAAGACTTCTCTTGCCAAATTGTTATTTTAGTGGTTTCATCAAAAAAAACAAAAGCAGACTAAAACGAAAAGTTAACCCTGAGGTTTCAGGAGGAAGCATGGAAAACCTGAACCTGGCAATACTCATTCCAACTAAAATAATTCCAAGTACACAGCATTTGTAGCTTGAAATAGTGACATTCCAAGGACCTCTCTTACATTTCCCCTCGACCACAGAATTTCATTTTTGTGTGTATTTTCTAAAAAAAAAAACAAACAGAAAAACCCCCAAACAAAATAAACAAAAAAGCAACACTGCATTATCTCAATTCTCTTCATCCTCTCCCACTGTCTTCCACCTTCAGCTCCGGTGCCTCAGCTGTAATAAGTTAAGACCACAACCAAAAATCTCAGTACGGAATTTTTTCTCATTTAGCAGACTGATAAAAGCAGTTCCAGGACTAACAGGAGCTTGAACACCCCTCAGTCCTGTGGAGTGGGAATTCATCAGTCCAGGTGAATGCATTCTCACCATGCTCACCAGGAATCAGAATTAATATTAAAACACTTCTCTATAACATAAGTGCTGACAGACCCTTTAATGCAACAGCTCTAGCACTCAGTTTAAATAATGATCTAGCCCTCAAAGCTTACAGCATAAGGCCATTAGCAAGTCTCAGGTAACTTCTTCACAGAATTTTAAAACACTTAGCAAACCCTAATTAATTAAGCATCACATCATTTTCCAAACTAAATGACTGAATTCACCACGATAATACATTGGATTTTCCTGCCTCCACTTCAGGTTGTTCACTTTACTTTCTCATTTTCCTCAGAGAGAACACTTGCTCTTCCCTTAGCAACCACTGCAGTCAAACCTTCTACAAATACAGGGATCTGGATACATTTTGAATCAATGAGTCAAAGAGGGATTTTTTTTACCAGCTCTAAGTTCTGTATTATTTTACCCCCCCTCAGCAGGGGGGCTGCAGAGAAGTAATACTGCATGCTGGCCATAAAGGTCAATCTATATTAGATGTGGCCAGAGCAGAAAGAATGCTCCCAAAAAAGCCAGTTTCCCATCACCCCCCTCACTGTGGCATTAGCTGATAACACAGAGGAGATTCCTTTCAAGTGCAGATGAACAGAATAATCAGCTCCATTTGCTAATGGACATTCAGCCTGCTGGATGAGGCTAAGAGGAGCCCAAAATACATATACTGTGAATTTCAGGTCCTAAGCAACAGCTATTTACTGCTGCAAGTTAGTTCCTATTGGGTTACTCCATTTATCAAAAGAAATAGAGCCACAAACAACCCACTCCTGAGAAGAAGAAAGTGCTACGGCTCTTTAAGTGCACATTTTAGCACAGAACAAATATCAAAGCATCAGAATGGGGGGCTTCAGCTTCTTCCTTTCAGGCAGCAATGTACAGAATAAAAAAGTTTGTTTAAATTCACACAGAGGCTGCAAGCCATGGAGCCATGGCTTCCTCTGCTGTTTGAGAACGCCAGAAAAACAAAGAAGTGCCCTTGGATGAAAGGGCCTGGACTTAGAGAGCAGCACTTCCTCCAGCCCTGACAATTTTCCTCCTTCCTGCAGTAAGGGTACTTCAAGCAAAGCTGAATTCTACACATAATGCTATGTCATCTTGAACTATATCTATTCAAAAGGTGCATATTCAAAGTTTATTTATATATTCTTCTTGTAAAGAACTGTGACAAGCCACCCAGAAACAAAACTCAGAAGTGTCAGCACATGCCCTCTGACACAAGGCAACAGCACTTACTCACTACACACACACACCTCTGCAAATAAGTGCACAAAGTAAGACCAACTTTGCATTCAGGCAAAAATCAATCTATATATATCAAATATCACCATAGTTATTAAAGCTTGACATACTCACAGGAAAAACATCCAAAAAAACAGCAGCTTCTCATCCCAGACAGGCTCCAGGATCAGACAAAGGCTCCCAACTCTCTGTACCACAAAGGCAACACATCCAAAACCTGGCCACCTGCAAGGCAGGAAAATTTAGCCTTTACTAAGTGCATCAACAGGTGTGGCTCTTAAGCAGTGAGGCACAACTGCTGAATTTGGGGCAGTCAGCACCAAAGATAGCTTAGTGAGACCCAGGAGTGCAGAGATGACAAAAATTATGAAGTGAAACTGTGCACTCAGCAGAGTGCCTTGTACCCCAGCATTTAAGAGTGTGCCCATTTAAACACTCTAGTGCCACTGCAACAGTTCACTTCCATTACTCTGTGCTCATCTGCTTTTGAAGGAAAATCAGATCTATAGCAACAACATTGTGATCAGGAGGCACTGAAGATACCTGTTTTAAAGGCAAGGTTATTTTTTGGATCTCTAAGAAATTATTTTTTTGAATTTCTGGAATTGCTGGAGTTGCAGTATTTAGTTCTGTAATTTCAGTCCTGGAAAAGCTTTTTCATGGGCTTGATGTCTGGGTAGGGGGATTAGGAGAAATAAACTGATGTTGGTTTTGTCTGTCTGTGTTTTGGGGTTTATGGTTTGGGTTTTTTGTTGTTGTTGGGTTTTTGTGTGTGTGTTTCTTTGTTTTTTTTAAGCAATCAACTCCAGTGAATAATGTGAAAGCACAAATCACTAGCATTGGGAATTGGGAGTGGTGCAAGCACTGAAACTTTGTGTAACCAGTATTGCTTTACCCCAGTTTTGTCATGGTGGCAAGGGGCTCCGTGTCACCTTCCTGCATCCCTGCTTCTCCCAGTGCCTTTGCATCCCGCGTCCGTGAAAGCAGGATGTGCTCAGCCAGGCTTTCCCTGTGCAGCTCTGTTGGCCTGAGGGTTACTTTCGATGATTTATAAAACAGATGTGCTGCAAAAGCAGCAGTCTTTGCCGTTCTGATAAAACACACTGTGCAAAGAGACAAAGAATAAAGGAAAACAAAGTGGGTGCAAACAGACTTAGATCCTCTCTTTTTTGTTTCTTAACAAATCTTCTGGAAGCGCTCACTTGGCTGGGAGGAAAGTGGTTATTTGCATTAGGACTCTGCTCCTTTGCTCTGAAAAGATCTTGAGCCATTGTTTTCTTGTTCTGTGGAACCAGTGCTGGGGGCAGTGTTCCTACAGAGACTCTGGAGGAGCCTTTTGACTTCTTGGCTAAACTTTTGCTGCCGAGTGGCAGCCCCAGTCTAAATTTCTGAAGAAATATAGTCACACTGACCCTCAATTCAGTGAGGTCTGAGTCCTCTCTTTCCAGACTCAAGCTCTTTTGGGGAGCAGCAGAGAGACAGTCACAGGATAAATCACTTACATTGTCGCAGAAGATTAAAAACTGCTGCTTGTTTTATTTTAATATTAATGAATGGAAGGTTTATGAATTAGGAAAGAAAAGCTATGTAAAATGTTAGTCTGAGGATCACAGATTTTGGCCCAAGATCTTTCGCAATTTCAATGGCATGGTGGAATGCCCACTGCAAAAAGATAGTTGTGTCACATAACACAGCCCACTGCTATATAGAATATCTCACCAAAGGAATGATTCAGATGCTGAAGGTGCTGCAGAGGCAAGTAAAGTTCACTAGGTAGGGTTTGCTTAAATCCCTATTACGCTTCTTTTCCAAAAAGGGAAGAAAAAGTGTTTTCAAATAAGGAGACATTTTTCTCAGAAGTAATCTCATTTCTTCAAACGCTTTCGGGAAGAAATCTCTGCTTTGTAATAGATAATCATAATTTATCTTCCGCTGAGCTCTGCTGTAGGAGAATTTACTTCTAGACTTGTCCTTGTACCACAAAGAATTCAGAATTCTTCATTTCTGTTATTCTTACACTGCCTGTGTACCAAACCAAATTCTTCATTTTCCTGGTACCCCTATCCTTAAGTAGTCTTGGTAGGAGGTATAACTGCTTTTTCACTCAGTGCCTGGCCACAGAGGTTAAATATATTTGAAACACTTTCAAGGTTTCTTGGTGAAACAAAACATTGCCATTGTAAAAACAATTCTTTCCAAATGCTGCAGAGTGCCATCACACAGTGAAATTGCTGCTATTGCACACAAGCACCAAGGAATATTCACACCTGATGTCTACAGAAAGCTCAGCATGTGTAGAAATACCAGGGTTTTGCTGATACTGGATACTTCAACATACTGCTCCATGTTCTTGAAGCCCCAAGACATTCAGCAAACCTGGAGGCAACTCCAGATGACTTGTTGGCAAGGAAAAGGCTTATGAGTTTTAAGA
>VRYO01002253.1:20910052-21007401 GCA_009812075.1 Sialia sialis
GGCTCCTTTGGAGGTTTTCCCCCAATTTTGTCCTAAATTTGGACAGACATTAAATCAAATGGACAGCCTCTGGTACCTAAAGTCTTTATGATGGCAAAGAAATCATGTCAGTCCCCTGTTTATTAAATATTTGTTTAAACACAATTTTCACTAGCTTCAGGCACAGTTTCAGGCACTCTTTTCAGAATGAGGAACCTGAGGTTATCTTAACAGACCATTAAAACCAGACCAACATCACATTAAACCATTTTCCTATTCCAACACACCAAAGTAGCCTTACTGAATGAAACACCACAGCAGCAGCTACAACTACACAATGCTAAGAACATCCAGTGTTTGCATGTTTGGACACCCAGCAGCACTGAAAATATATCAGCAGCTTTGGGAAAGAGAGACCAAGGGATCTTCTGAACATGAACACATTTATTTCCTAGCACTTTCCCAAAATAGTTCTAATGGATGAGGTGGTTACATTTCTTCCCCCTCAGGGCCTTCATTTGGATAAAACGAAGGGTAAACGATTTTGATAATGTTGCCTTGGCTTTCTGTGGTTGGAAATAGAGCTATTATTTCCAAATGGACTTTCCAAGCAACAGTGGAGATGAGAGGCCATCAAACAAACATCTGCTGTGAGCTGACTGGAAACAGAGTCAGAGGTGTTGTTTGAATAGGCAGTCGAGAAAATACCCATTTTGATTAATGTGTCCAGGCATTACTATCAATCATAATTTCCTTTCCAGAGAAAGACCTTGGAAATGCAGCACTTGAACCCAGCTGTAGACACTGCTTTGGACACTTTCATAATGTCTATTTCAAAACAGAGCTTGCTGGGCTACTCTTCTTGACATGTCAGGAGAATAGACAATAATATGAAGTATCCTAAATGCAGCTAATTGCTCTAAACTGTATCTACACACAGAAAAGAAATAAAAGCTATTTCTCTTTCCCAGTAAAAATCAGCTACAGGAACTATTTATACAGGGGAGAAAAGGAGGTTGATCATTTGACATAAATCAGTTCCCTTTGGTGTTTGCAAAACAGGGCAAGATCACAACACGTGAGCAGACCGAAATTGCAGCTGAATAAATTTATAGACTTGTTTTCATTCATTTTAAAAATAGATTGTAACATCTAAAAGCAATCAACTGATGGTTTTGGTCCACTTCTGTCTAATCAGTGCTTCAATTGATGCGTCTCCTAAAAATACTTGAAATTGGAACTGTCAGATGTTAACAATATCTCTTCTTCTGCCATTAGATAATATGCAATCAGTGATTATGGGCAGCAATGAAGCTCCTTAATTCAATGACTACACACCACCTACTTTCCCATTTTGCTGACGGAAGATCCAGCTGTTTCTGGTTCAGATTAATGCTCATCCAAGATTGGCAAGTATGGTTACAAGACTAAAAATAGGAGTATTCTGCATCCCACATCAGTCACCCTTTTGCAGCAAAAGATTTTCAGAAAGTTCTCAACTAGACCAGAAGGAATGGGATTTATTTTTAATAAGCACTAGACACTCACAGTGATAATCACTGGGATATATTTTCCCCTAGTAACAAAAAATGACAACATTACTGGTGGATGAGTTGGTTCTTGGGCTGCTTTGCTTCCAATAAAATTATCCTATACAGGGAAACTTTTATCCTGCTGCATCAGTCTTCAAGCCAATATCTGCCTGCAAAGTGTCTTAGGATTTGGCCCCTGGAAACAAACAGTTCAGCTGTTTTCTCATCTGCTGTGCCATAGCTTCTTCTCTAAGGTTGTGTTCACTGTAAATGTTTAAACTAATAAAGTATATGGAAACTCAAATCAGAAAGGGCAGATTCACCTTGAGTGATGCTGGGATCTGTACCTTTCTTGATGTGAAAGGTACTACATCAAACTCAGCCAATTATTCCTGTGACCAAAGACTGATCCCATCCCACAGATCTCATTGGTGGGACTGAGTAAAGATGAGTTAGTGCATGCAGGTGTCAAAATGATTGCACAGCAAAATCAAGTACGCCTGCTTTGAGGATAAAGAACATTATTCACTTTAAGATGCTGCAAAGAACTGTTCAACCACTGAATTCCAAGAAACGGAAAACCTTCCATGCATGGTGTGTGCATGACAATGTTGAACACTGTCTCAACTCAGGGCAGTTTTCTCTAATCATTATTATTTTTAGATGTCTGTAAATATGGGTGCCTTGAAGTAGTGGTTGTGATTATTTTATGCATTTATTCCGAGGTTGTGCAATATGCTGAGCTCCATTGGCACTAAGTGTGCCCCTAAGTCCCCAAAGCGGTCAGGTTTCCTGGGGTGCAGGTTTAGTCTGTGCTGTGCCCAAGTCCTTCCCTCTCCTTCTCCCAGCCCTGCCATGCTGTCAAGGCAGTGAGGAAGCAGTGTGGAAAGCTGTGATGTGTTTTGGGGTGGGGACATCTCCTCATGTCCTCCCAGCCTCCTCAGTGCCAGGAAGAGAGACCAAAAAGGCTGCAGTCTAGCCTGAGGTACTTTATCTGACTTGTCTCTGATGAATACCACAGTCCCAACAGCAAATTCTTGCTGAGAACTATTTATGGTCAATTCACAGCCTGAAGAATAGATGCCATTACAGAATTAAAATACTTTTTAATTACAAAGCTGAAGAAAATGTTCTGCTTTCAGGCAATCAGCACTAAAGAAAGATGTTGCCTTCCTCATAAGGCCTTGCTTGCAAACTCTTTCAAGGGGAGGAAGCAAAAACAATGCCAGCACTGCCCCCAGGGATCTGCCACAGGGTCTGCCAAGTCAGCAGGGTCCATAAGACCCCCAGAGACTGCCAAGGAGCACTAAACTTTCCAGAACTTCCTTCTCCCTGAACTGCCCTCAGCCACCTCTGGTTGTTGGTTGTCTCTTGTGGATGGTTTTCTTTCATTCATTCCTGTTGGGTGTAGATTTACTACAAGGAGCAAATAGTATTGAGCAAGGAATGCACGTGAAAATAAAAAAGCATCCATTCAAAATACATTTAAATCTGAGTGCAAGTCACAGGTATGGATTATACTGCCCTTTAAGTCTAGCATTTGTCTGTGCATTGTGTGTTTATCTACCACACTGGCACTCAGAGGGCTAACAGGAACTCCTTTCTTATCTCTGTCCCAAGGACTGAGTGGCACAGAAATACGGGAGAAACCAGCAAAGAAACTGGGCTGTCCCAAACATGGCAGTGTCAACTCACAGAGATTGGTGCAGCTCAAAGAGTTGAAATGATTGCATTTACCCATGGCATGGCAAGAGGGCTGTCTCCACACAAGTAGGTTCCGTTTTAGGGACAAAATCCCCCCACATGAAGTAAAATCACATTTACTTGTGCTGGAAAAAGATGAAATCTCAGCACTAGAGCAGTCGAGTGGGAAATCGGTATTTGCTGAATTGGATTGGAGGCTTAAAGCTGCTTTAGCTCTGCCTGCATCCTTGTATACCTTTTAGAGAATAAGTCCTTCCATCCTAGGCTGAGGTTTTGCCTAGGTCTAGTCTAGATGGATAATCCACATCTGATAGGCACCACTGTTTTCCTTCTTTCCAGGCACATTTGGAGCCTTTGTGTGGAACCAGATAAAGCTCCATATGCTCATTAATTAGCCTTTGCTCAAAAGAGATTTTCTTCAATCATTAAACCTGTTTCCCTTTGCCCCTTCCCCATTTGATTCCTTTCTATTTTTATGGTCTAGGGAGATTTTCAGAGATCTTGTTGTGAGGATTACAAAGGTAATAAGCAGATCATGGAAAAGCAGCTTTTTGGTGTATCCAGTATTGTAAAAATTAGGCTTGTTTATAATTTAATTCCCTTATCAGTTATTACTGTGTGTATGCTGAGGTACTTTGAAGTCTCCAAATAAACTGGGAAGGCCAAAGGTAACTGAAATATATTAACCGGCACATTAAGGAACACACTTGCCAAAGAAAAGATCATGTGTATAATGCTGCTAATTAGCAAAGTTCATCTTATTTTTAAAAGAAACTATGGAAAAAGGAGTGATCTTGTGCAGAACGACACAGCACTTCTGCAGGTCAAAATTATCTGTCTGTGAAAAGAGGACTGTGCCTGACTTTGAAGACTCTCTGGTTTCTTTAAGTTTTAAACTTCAAAGCAAGGAGTGCCTTCTCACCTAGCCCAGCAGAGCTAAAGTCTGAGCTTGATGAAAAAAATGTTCATCTATTGTTAATTAAGAATAATACTGTCTAATATTTCTCCCTTTATCTGTTGGGAAATTTACTGCATGCATTCACTTCATAGTGAATGTAATTTCAAGTAAATATTCACCACCCTATCACCAGGAAGTCCAAAGAATGTACAATTGGCTATTTTATTTTAGTTTCTTCCAATTTTGCCTTTGTGGCCCTTGCTGTGTTCAGGTGCCTGACCTACCAAAGGATAGAGCACATACTCACGAAGCAGAACCTGTTCTGGTAGGCAGCAGTTCCTCTGACTTCAGGCATTCCTATAGCTTTTAGACAGCTGCAAAAAGAGAAGGGGAAAATTAAAAATTGATTGGTCTATCGTGAAATAAATATATGCTCTGGCATTTGATTGTCCAGCAGAAGTGGTCAGGCAGTTATTTATACAACCAAGAACATCAATAACAAGGTGCAGTGCACTGCAATACAGGTTTGTTAATGAATTGATGAAAAGAGAGTTATTTTTAGAATGTGAATAGGTCTGAGAAAGTGATCTCTAAAACTCTCGAGGAGAAAACAAAATTCACTGTGTTCAGGTTTATCAGTATTGAAAGCCATTCCTTTGTCTTCCGATAAAAACACACAAGTACAAATGTCAAACCAAGCCACTGCCCTCTGACTTCTCTGAAAATGCCTCGATTCTTTCAAGAGAGCACTGGGAGAATAGGCTGAATGACTAACTGGGAGACTGTGCTCTCTAGAAAATTCCAGAGACGGTGTTGAAATTACTGAACTTACCCAAAGGCAGGATGAGCAGAGAAGCTGGGATCTGCACAACAGCTCTGCCTTGCTCCAACACCACAACCGGCTCCTTCCCCACACCTGGGGTTTAGGGGAGGAGAGAAATAAGGAAATCCTCCTCTTTGGCTTTTTCCCCCTTGAAACCTGAGCTGATTTTTAAGCTCATGTTTTCCCTCCTTTTCCTCTCCACTTCCTGTTCCTAAGGGCATCGGTGTTAGCACAGAGACAGCTGCTGAAACCCACTCTTCCCTGACCTAGGGAAACTTTTTGCCTTGGGAGGGTCAGAATCCATAACCCCTGAGCTGACACCCACCCTCAGAGGCTGCTGCACTTTGTTAAACCCCTCTCTGTGCAAGGCAGCACCTGGTCCCTGGATAAGGCTTACAAATGACTGGTAACTGTGCACCCATGTGTTCCATAACCTTGCAGCTTGTGGTGTCTCCTTCCTCTGTGTTGGGAAGGGATGGGAGGTGTTCCAAGATGAGCTTGGAGACAGGACTGCACACCTCTGGGGAACCTGGGTAAAATATCCACAAGAAAATATGGTTTTTCAACACAAAAATATATATAGAGCACACACACCTATGCCTTTTAATAGATACACGAATCTTCCCGGCAAGGTGTTTAAGGTTTTACATAATAAGTCAGCAGAAAGAACATTAAAATATACTACAGTGTTTTCAGGCTATTATAAAGGCTGTCTGGGACATTTCCACCCCTGCAGATTTTTCAAGCCTTGCTGAGGACTTCAAGGCTGCCTGATGGTGTTTTCAGCAACTGTGACAGACACCTCATGGCGCTTTCTTTCCAAACTGGCTCAGGATCTCTTCCTGCTCTTAGTGACAGTGACTAGGGTGCAGCCAGGCTGGAGGAGCCTCCCATCCCACCCTGCAGACATTACTTAACACTTGCCCTCTGAAAGCTCCTACAGGTTGTCTTCCTGATACCAGGAATTCTCAGCTGAACACGAACACAGTAATAACCACGTACTCTCCATCCCTGTGGTGAACTCAGGCAGATTTGTTGTTGGTTGCTAAAGGCAACTCCTTCTGATTGATGGTTTCCCGGAACTTTCCAACAGCAGAGGTGGGGCTGGGACTATTGTCTTTCCAGGGCTCTGCAGACAGGAGAGGCTATAGGAGAAAAAGAGGGAAATGAGGAGACCATAAAGTACCAGCAGCAGCAGCAAAGACTCTCTGTGGGAGTTTGTAAGTGATAGCGGTTGCCTGCCTGTATAAAAGAAAGTAAAAACAAAACAAAACAAAAAGTTCATAAAACTCTTTCAGCTCTATCTGTATAAAACTCCCTGCTCATTTTCTCATGCTACAGTCATCTTGGTGAGACAAATCTGGTTTTAAATATTTATCAGAAGAAAAGGGAAATGGTCTGAAAGAGATTTTCACAAAACCTGTTTATCAGGCATGTGAGCCAATCTATCAGCCCCACCGTGACTCTGGGAGCAGTTTCCTCTGCCTGGCTCATATACTTCAGAAGATATAGAAGCATTTCTGTGTGCACTTGCAATGTTGTTCTCCAGATTTATTCTTCTAGTATTTTTCCCTAACATGCTTATTTGTCTCTTTTAAGGCCTGCTTTACATTAGGTAGTCTCTTTATGTTCCCTGCAGATCAAAAGCGCATGCATTTCCACTCCTCCCTCATTATAATGCTGCTTTCTGAAGAAAAGCATCTCATGTGTTCCAAAAAAACATTGTTATTATGAAGTTTTTAAAATCTGTTGATGACTCATTGGGAAATAGTTAAAAACATTATTTTCCCAGCTTTGACTTATACCCATTCAATCCTAGATCTTTCTGCCAAAAGGGTGCAAACCCCTTCTTGTAGGTGGGGCTGACAGCTCTATTGTTAAGATTGTTAAAACACATCAACTAAACATTTACTATTTTAGCTAAAATTTCCATGCTGAATATTTACCTAAACCTGAACTGCATGGGAAAATCTTAGCTGGAAGTTTCTCTTATCTCTAATTCCAGGGCTAGGTTGTATTTTGCCTTGTCAAAATACTCTGGTAATCTTTTTCAGAGAGCCTTTAACGCCCATAGCCTTTGGAAAAGGAACATGAGATTTGCCTTTGTGAAAGCTTGCCTCAATTTAACCACATGAGGAGGCTTTGAAAAACTGCAGACACCATTTGGCCAGATCCAGAGACCGCATCACTCTGACCTGCTGAGTTTGTTGAAGGGCTCTGGGATAAGAGAATGGGAAGGTCCCTTTCTGGCTCCTTCTCCTGGCTGGGCTGTCTCAGCCCCCTCAGTGTCACTTCTCTCTGTTACAAGATCGCTTCACACACCTCACTAATCTCACAGAAAGGGACTGGATGAGCTCTGTGCCAGCAGTCAGAGGTAGCTCTGAGGGATGAAGGCAGAGGGTTATAATAAGAAGATTTTTTTAAACCCCTTCTAACACAAACCCTTCTATGATTCTGTGATCCCTGCTCCTCTAGCCTATGGACAGGGCATCAAAGCAAACAGCACGCCCTTCCTTCCCTCCTGCTTTCCCAGGATTTCTCTCCTCTTGAACCACATGAAGAAGGAAGCTACCAGAACTGTACAGCAGTGTGAGGAGGAAGATAATGAACAAGAAAAGGAGATGTGGTTGTGAGACAATACCTGAGGCAGAGAATGGAGACTTGAGGTTTACAGAGGTTGCCTGGGGAGAGGGGAGCTGGGCATGACGTGGAGGTCAGGATGTGGCTCATGGGACCTCCCTGTGGTTTGCAAAACGCACCTAAGGTGATGGGAGAACCCACAGACAACACCTGGCAGAATAACATCTCAAGAATGAAAAGGAGAAGCTGGAAAGACCATGCTTCAAATAGGCAGGCAGAAAACTGGTCACTACAACACATCCCTCCCTGGAGCCTGGAGAGGAAATTTGCATTTCTGCTGTCAGTAAATACCTGCTCCAAAGTGCACCCTGCCTTGCCAGTGGCAAGTTCACAGTCATTATTGGCATTCCAGAAGCCCAAAGAGCAGAATTGCTTCAGTAGAAGAGGGGCTGTCACTCTCCTGCTGCTGATGCTCTGTTAGCAAGACTGGGAAGGGCAGAGGAGATACTAATCCAGTGTAAAAATAGGTACTTGAAACTCAGAAAACTCCTGTTGTCAATATAGATAATCTTGCTTCATGTTCCTTATGCATATCACAAGGGTCACCAGAGTAATGGCTTTTTATTTCTGTCCTTGTGACCCTCAGCACACACACAATGGGTGTGCAACAGGGACCTGTTTGGTCAGGTTCATTTAATGAGGCCATTTCCTTTCTACAGCAAGAAAAAGTATAAGGTCATGGAAGTAAAAACATGTTCAGAGTGGCTCAGAGAACAAGGGACCAGATAAAGGTTTCTCTGACCATGTAGCTTTTCCTGGCACTTAAAAAAATTGTCTTTTCAGAGTAGAAATGATCTTTTATAATATTAATGCTCAGTCACACCATTATCCCATACCACCCTATAAGCAATACCCAAAGGTTTAAAAGCAAATTAGACCCCAAATCTGCCAAGTTGGCTGCATGTTCCCAAGATTTCCCTTCATTTAACAGCTATGAAAGGCTGTTTGAACTAAGGCACAGGACCAGCCATTGAAACAAATGAACAGATGAAAGAGTGCTCAGGTTCCAGCAGTTCTGCTTACACTGCTACATTTCAGCTGTGAACACCTCAGCATGGCTGTGGACCACAACAATCCAATCACTTTCAAAACTGACCAAAATGGTGAAAATCAAAGGGCAGATCTTATCTGAGCAAGCCCAGCTAACTTCATATAGGCTACCAAGCGCTTTCCAAGAAGGAGCAATGTTGGATCCTTCCTCATTTGGAGTTGATTTTAACCTGTGATTGAGAATTGAAAACCTCTGTTTTATTAGTATCTTCAGATATTCAAATTTGGAGAAATCTTTTTTTTCAAACTGTAACAATTAATGATTAGTTTCCAAAGCCAAAATGTATCTGTAAGCTTGTCTTTGCCCACCAAACCAGACATCAAACCAAACAAAAACAGATAGAAACCTTTAGAAAAAAACCTTTAGCAAAACATCCAGGTCAGGTTCTTCAGGTCAACCCTTGATGAGTTTGGAGCTGAGGGAAAAATCTGACCTGATACACAGAAGAATCTCAAGTTTTTTTGAGTACTGCGTTCAGACTGGATGTACTTTAATTAATGCCTCTCATTTGTTTCCCACCCATCACATGTCACTCTGTCAGAAACGGCATTGCTACTTTCCCAAATCATTAAAATCCTGTTGCTGCCCCAGCCTCAGGCATGGCTGCAGTGCGTAAGGATGGTGACAGAGCCCCAGTGGTGGTCAAGCTGCCCATGGTGCAGGGACAACCCTTGGCCTGCGATTTTCAGTTCCCATTGTATCCAGCTGGGATATCCCACAACTTGAAAGAGATTCGATTCTTGTGGTGTTCTGTCTCTTTGCATCACACAGCTCATCATCACTTCCAGCTGCTGCTCTTTACAGTCCTGCAGTGATTCTTTCTCTTAGGACCATGTCAAGCACAAATCTTTCACCTCAAATCCCTCCCTCCATTGTCTCCCATAACCTGCTAGGCCTCACCAAGGCTAACACCTTTTCCCTGCACTGCCTCCCTTCATTACACAGCTCACCAAGTCCCTCCTTCCCATTTTTCTCAGCAGCCCCTTTTCTGCCCAAAGCCTTTCCCGTGCTGTGTTTTATAGGCTAATATATCATGCTACAGCTGTAACATGCAGAGTAGCATTTCACTGCATAATTCCACAACTGGACACATTCATCTCTTCCCCAGTCACAGCTCAGAAAGCTCCTCTGAACAGATGATTAGTGAGTCAAGAAGATTACTAGAAGACAAACGACACACCAAGGTAAAAGCCATAAACACAAAGCAAAATGCTCATGGCCATGGTTCCTTGTGGTGCCAAGAGGAATACGACCTTTAAAGCTGTATTTGAAGGCTTGGTCCTGGCTCTCTGTGCTCTCCTCAGGTTGTCATTCTTGTAGGCTTCAATACAGAGTAGAGTTCAGATTTTCTAAAATGCCCCTGAAGACAGGGTGGATCTACACCTCAGTTTGCTCAGATCACTCTGTAATGCAATAATGTCATGTTCTGATGGTCCTAGACAGAATGCTTCCCCATGTTTTCCAAGGTATTCAGCAGGAAACAAGTGTGAAGAGTGTGTCCTCCCCCTCATATGTCAATATAAAATTTTGTTTTTAAAATGGGGCTCATACAATGCATAGAGGACCAACACAAGGTATGTACTATTGTATACATCATTACCAACACCAAACATTCAAAAGTTGTAAGCTAGAGCTAAAAACATTATGAAATTGGCACCAAAAAAAATTCAATACTAAACATTTAAAATTTATGCTTTTCAGCTTTATCTAACCACAAGAACTAGACATGACTTTCATATAATTGTTTGAATGACGCCAAGACAAAGAGCTGTAGAGAACAATAAATATGTTGAGATGTGTCAAAGTTACAGTTTTAAACCTGCAATCTATGTGTTCATAGAGTGTTTTTAAGAGGTCTGCAGAGGGTAACTAAGAAAAGAAAACCTATTTTCTGCAGTATTAAATCACTATACAGGAACTGACACTTCCACTGGAAAAAGAAAGGTTTTAAGGTGCTGCAAATTGTAAAAGGTTGAAAAACATGTTCCTGGTGATTCTGACTGGAGTTTTCAATTATTCAAGTGTGCGAGGGACCCAGTTCTACTGAAGTTAACTGGGATTTGTTCTAAATCCCATAGGTAGTTCGGAAAGTTCAAACCAGAGGTTTTTTTTGTTTTTTGTTTTTTGTTTTTTTTCTTTTTGTCCAGCGGAGGTGCAAATCACTGTGTATAGAATTTAGGCCTATGTATAGCAAGGCAGCATTTTTTCATTATGTTCTGCAGCCCCTTTCCTGACAGTCCCTGAGCCTTGACATTTCCACACAGGCTGCCTGAGCTTTTATAGTGACTTGCTCCTGTCCTTCAGCTAATATTTCTGGAAGGGATTTCAGGGATCTTTTTTGGCTTGGGAGTAGTTAGTTAAACTGTCAAGGAAATGATGAATGGAATCTGCACCCATGTGTTACCACAAAGATGCCTTGCAGACATTTCCTCAGATCTCAAGGCATCTGGCTGGGGCTTTCTTATGTCACCAAATACAATAGAAGAATAGTAATGATTAGCAGTTGTGTAACAGCAGCACATTTCTCCAAGTTCTTTTTGCTTGGATGTTTATAGAGCTCTGCTGGAAGAGAAACAATAGTTCAAATAGGAAAACTAGGGAAGAGGTGAAGTTCCTTGCTTAAGCCACAAATCTATCTCATGTCAGTGCCCAGCACACCACTGAGATTCTGGGCTCAGATCAAAACTTCCCAGTAAAGGCAGGGTTTTTTTAAAATGAGGAAAAGAGATGTTAGTTTCAAAACCGGAAGATTTCTTGACAGCAGCACTGAAAAAACCACATTCAGTTCCTTTGAAAGCTGTCTTACAATTCAGAAATTATGTCTTATTAAGACACACTTATGGGTGTCTTTCTCACATTAAAAGTTACTCAAACCAGAAAATGAGCATGAGGAGCAATAAGGCTCTTCCTTTTAAAAGAAAAAGAAAATAAAAACCGTTGAAACTGTGCAAAAGGAAAACAAGTGATTCCTGAATTCCAACGATTTCTGGGTCTTCCAGTTTTGCTTAAGGCTAAGTCACTCCTTTCAAGGAAACATCCACAGGAAGGGCAAGGTTTTTCATGCTCTGAGTCAGGGTCTGTCACTGTGTTCCTGGGCAAACTACCCACATCCTGCCTCCCTGCTCCTGCTGCTCCTGGGCAGGGCAGGAGGAGGCTTTGAGTCCCGTGGTGTGGGATGATGGGAGCCTCGAGTAAATCCTGCATGAAAATGCCTTTGCTCTGGCCTCTGGAACAAGCCTTTCCTGCCCCATGGCATTCCAGCCCTCAGTTCTCAGTGATGCCTCCTTGAGATTCAGGGGGAAAACAGATCCAATTTGAGTTTCTCAGGCTCTCTCAGGGGTTAAAAACAGAAATTGTTTGGGGAAATGGTTTGTGCTGATGGTGCCTATTAGGAGCCAAAGAACTGGAAATTATTTGTGATCTCACAACAGAAGACATCAGGTAGGGCATGCTGAACTTTGAGGGTGTTATTCTTAAATCCTGGGATTGACTTAGAATTGCAATAATTAACAAAATAATTTCAGCATAAAGCATGGGGGGTTTATACTCCTTCCCTCTGCCCTGTCCCGGTAGCCTAGTTTGGCATGCACAGGAGAGAAATCATTGTATGCATTTCCTGTCCATGAGAGAAACTCGTCCCGCACTGAGATGCTGTCCCTGCATCCTTGCCAGCCTCCACTCCCAGCCCCAGTCCTGGAGTGAGGCACTGGCAGGAGCTTCCCTGCTTACACAATCGGCTGACAGAGCCCAAGTCCAAGCCCTGACCAACTTCCAGGGCCTCTCACGCTGCCTTTGCTCCTTCCTCCCCACTCTTAGACATGGGTTTTTTGTCCTGGTTTGCTGCAGCAACCTCTGCAATTCAGGCAATTCAGCTTTGATTCCCACTGAGGATTTTTCCCCCTCCTCTTTCTAGTGAGCAGCTCTACTCTGAGTTTCTCAGTGACCTGCAGGGATAATCCCAGTGTGCAGAGTGAGGCTGGGGGATCAGACTTGCTCCAGCTCACATCTGTCACCTTGTCCCTTTGCTGATGCTGGTGCTTCCAGGTGTTACACTGAAGCATCTCTCTCAGTGGTGCATCCCCTTGCTGATGGAGTTTGTGTAGCCTTCAGGTCTGACTTCTGAAATTGCTGCTCACGCATTTTCCTTGCTGATATCACATGGGCTGGGAATATCACCACCCTCCCTCCACCATAGGCGATCTGGGCACCTTTGTATCCCCACGGGGTCATTTTAGCTGCAGAGTTCTAAGCAGAGATAACTTAAGAAAGGGTTATTTACACTGTAAACCTTCTGCAGGTCTCTTGGCAGGCTGGTTGCTTGGTGGGGCATTCACCCAGGCTTTTTTGCACATTTTTGTGATTGTGAAATTTCTTCCGCAGAGGAGCTTTTTATTTGCACATGGCTGGAAAGCACTTGGCACATGCTAAGCAGTGTTCTTGCTCCTGTGATGCCTTGCAGAGTTGCCCAGTAAATAAGATTTGATGTGTTTCATTTTTTTCCTGCTGTAGGCTCCACTGCTGTGTCTCTCCATGCCACCTTCCCAAAGGATTGTTACCACCACACTGCACTCCCTGTCCATGAGGAACAGGCAGCTCCATTAAGGCAGCTGTCTCGCCTGGAGCTGTTATCAGCTTGGCTCATCACAGCAAGACCTCTACAGCCTCCCTGGAATTTCTGGCAGATATTATCACTTCCTAGGTATAATACATTACCCTTTAATAAATTAGTATGTGCCTAACTTTATTGACCCAGGGAAAAGTAATCTTTAAATTGATGGTATTCTTTTAAAAGAATTTAACCAAAGATAAGCCTTATGTAAATTGCGCAGTGTGTTAGCTATAACCACCTTGAAATGACTGAACAGGCAGCCTCCAGCTTGTGGAAGATTCACAATTTTTAAAGGCACAGCATAGAGAACAACTGTTCCAGTCTTTCCCTTTCATTGCTCCACACACCATTGGGGTGTCTGAGTCCACATCCCCTCTCTGGGCTATTTTGCTGCTGCATAATTTAAAAAACTGTAATTCTGGAGTTTTGTACTGTAAATTCACTCACTGCTGTGCAAACAGCACTGCCCATTTCAGGGCCATAAAATTGCCCTCAGTCCCAGCTTGGGACGCACATAAGTCCTACTCCTGGCACAGTTTGGCCCTGACTGTGCAGGAAGCTCATTACAGGTCCCATTCCATGTACCCATGTAAATTTGTCAACAAGTAACTGGCAGAATGGTGTTTCAGGAACAGAGCACTCACTCTGTTTAGCTCACTGGAGCCAATGAAGGAGTTTAATTTTTCATATCCTTCATTAAAAGAGACCACAGGGAGGACAAATGAGCAAGCAGAGCCATAAATACATTACAGATGTGTGGAGTTTTCTTTGGGGGCTCGAGTCAGAACTGATTTGGCTGGAGCTGTACGACAGACACTCTCACTGTGGCACAGAGGGATTTCTCCTGTGGCACAGAGAGAAGGGCACAGACTGTGCAGACACCAAGATCACCTGATTGTGTCCACAGACTTTTCCAGTGCCAGAGGAAAGCAGGGATTTTCTCTCAACAGCTTGGAAAACTAAGGCTGGTCTGGGGGATTTCTGTGTCTGCACAAATTAGGAAGATGGAAACACATAAATTCACTTGGCAAGAAGCACAGGGTTTTGCTGACACCCCAGGAGTTTTCTCACAGGATACTGAGTGAAAACCATTTCCATCACATTCCCAGGTGATGGTCTGCATTAGCCTGCCATGTAACAGAGCAAATCAGACCTGCCTGAGCTCTAAAACCACTGCCAAGCCCTGAAGAAAGAGTAGAGAATGTGAAATTGGCCCCTTAATTTCGTGAAGACCAAAGTGATAATCACACAGAGCTCTCAGAAAAGATCAGTGTCACACGTTGAGTAGGGGACTCTCAGTTCAGGCCACCCCTTCACATCCCTCAGCCCTTTGGCTTTTCTCTCAGGTATTTACATTATAGGTCCCTGACCTCTCCTCCTCTCTGGGCCCGTGCCAGGCACAGATGTTTGTCCTGAGGTACAATCTCCCCATGGGCTGTACCTGCTCCAAGGGGCCATGGATCAGGGGAATGACCCACAGGATACCCACAGGGACAACAGCCCTGCCCCCGAACATTCCCTCTGGCTGCAGTTTATCCAGGCGGGCATCTCCCATGGGATGATCAGCAGCAGCAGCACTCTTTCACCCACATGGAAAGTAAATACTGACCATGAGAAAACAAATTAAAAAGGAATACTTGCTCAGATTTCAGATGTGCCCTCCCTCAGCAGAAGATCATAGTATCACATATTAAATGGGACTCTTCAGAGAACTCCATTCTTTTTCATGCAAGAGATGCCAGGCTAATCCTGAGGGCACTGGGCTTTGTGGGTATCTACAAATTGTGCATAACATGGGGAGGTGATGTGTTTTAAAAAAAAAAAAAATCAAAACCATCCCAGATACTTCATGGTAGCACTTCTGAATTAAAGCATTGATTTTTCAAAGCATTTGGTTTTGTAATTTTTTCAAGGTTATTATTACTTTGAAGTTTATAAACACTTAACACTGGAAAAGAGAAAACCAGGCCTCATTTATCCCAGAATTATTTAGATAGTTGTTTTCATGATGAGAGTCTTTGGCACAGCTTATGGAAGATGAAATATTCACAAAGTGCAAGGCATAAAGAGGTGTGTGACTTTGGCAAACTTTCCCCAAAAGGGATGGGAACATTGTTTTAGGAAGGGCGCCTTTGGATGAAAGAAAAACAAAAAGAAATTACGATGAAAGAAAACAAAAGCAGCTTCACAGCAAGACTTAACTGGCAAAACCCAAACAGCATCATCTTTTTTACCCTCTCACTACTAAGAAACAAAATTCTGTCTAAACCAAATTTTCCTTGTAGTCAGCCTGTCCCTCTCTATGGCCTCCAAGTAACAATGTCCAGTTATTACCCTCCTTCATTTTTCAGTCTACAGGAACTATTCTTGCTTGCTCCAAATGCCTCTGATTTCATTGCCAGCCTCTAAAATATTCACTGGACCATCTGGAACCATTTCTCACCTGAATGTAGGCAAGAGCCTCTTTTGAATTGGGAGATCTGTACAGCATCCCTGAGATATGCCTGGATCAGCTGCATTATCTGAGTGCAAAGGGCTTATCATTACTTTACAAGTGGTGTTTGTAGAGCGCTGATAAACAGAATGATTATCTTATAGCAGCTTGGCTTTTCCTTTGTTCCTGTCTTTGGCTGAAAGGATGGGTAATTAGTTGAGAAACCCTCTTCTGCTACAAAAACCTAAAAAGAGAGTCTTATCCAAGACCTGTTTTTCAGCTTCCCTTAGCATTTCAAACCTCACACCTCTGCTGTTTGCACATACAGGTCATGGGAAACAAATTAAAACTGACCAGGAACAAAAGATCAGTCCATCTCTTTGTTTAGGAAAGACACAAATCCAGTGACATGAAAAAGCAAACAGACAGCAAAAGTCGGGGGCAGGTCAGAAAAACAAGGAGCTTAGAGGTTACTTTTTATTGCTTGAAAGAATAAAAAAAGGCCTAAATCGATTTACTACGTGTTTTCAGCTTTCCTGCTTGCCTTTCCTTATGGAGCAGACCCTTGGAGCTGTGATTTTACAGCAGGGAAGAAAAATATATCCAGTCAGTGTCAGAGACTGTGCCTGCATCACTTATACCTCCCGTGCCCACATTTACATTGAAAGTTTTAGTGAACAAATTAAATTATGTCTATGTGTTGGAAATTTCTACTGTGTCATGTTATCAGATCCATTTACAGTTGAATTCCCCAGAAAAACATCAGTAATTTAACTATTTTGCTGGGTTTTGACCCACTATATCTAATGCTAATATTTTTCCTGCCATTTAGCATTACAGCCCTTATTTTGTTTTTACACCACTTTAATTCTCTTTTGAGGAATTGTGCTGGTGGGCTGCCTGACATAAAAGATATAATAATTAAAAAATCATACATCAATAATCAGATTTCAAGGAAATTCACTTACATAGCAGACTACCAGGCAAATGTAGGTACTTAAAAAACCAAACAGAGCCATTCTCTCTAAAGCTATTTCTCTCTTCCTCTAATAAGAAATTAAAATCCATCATGTTCAGGACATTGGAATATTCATCATTCTGTTCACTGGAGGGTTGTACTTCAGTAGTAGTGGGGGGAAAAAATGAAACCAGTGCTCATTTTTACTTGGTATACAAAATTAAAGACCAGATCCTCACTGAGTACAAATCATTATAGCTCTTTTTTGAAGCAATGCTGAGAATGTGGCCCTGGATCCAAAATGAAAATTACCCTTTTCCAGGCATTATGGTTATAAGCATGGACATTTTCAGAGGTTTTGCAGTTATATTTTCACATAACAGCATGATATTTTCTCTCGGACAAAAATAAATTATTTTTGATCAGAGCTCCCTGGTGGAGTCACAACCAGGAGAAGGTGCCACTTTCCTTCAACCACTAGCAGATACCCCAAAAAATTCCCTCCCAGCAGACCTCTGCTCCTCCTTCTTGCAGGAATGCCCCAGGGGATCTGTGTGCTCTGTAAGGTGACTTTTCCCCCTTTCCTTCTTGCAAAGGGACCTTAGATCACCACCACCACAATGCAATACAAAACAGCAATAACCCCCACCTCCTGACATCCTTCTGCAGCTCACCAGTCCTTCCCAGTTACAAAAGATGTGGAGCCACAAAAAGGGAACTGGCTGGGCCAGATTGGGCTTGGTACTCAGCAAGAGCTGCTCTAAATAAATAACTGCCTTGAAATACTTGCCTAGTATAGAAAAGAATACAGAAATTTCCAGAAAAGGAAATTAGCCTGTCCTGATCTCAGGTTGGGCCTGAGTTTACACCACTATTGTTCCAGTTATCAGGACCAACTTGGATATCCCTACTCCTTGCTCCAGTTGTTCCCATAGGCATATCCACATCCAAAGCTGTGGGGCAGGCTCTCTCTTGTGCCAGGATGCTGGAAAATGCAGTTCCCTTATGTTCCCTGGAGACTGAGTGCTGGCTGTGCAGAAAACAGCTGGTGGGAAGGGATGCCAACTTCAGCAAACATCAGCTGAGATATGGAGGTACAACTCAGTTGTGACCCCACTGCTGTGACTGCTCAGATCCATCTGTGCTCCCAGAGGACAAGGAATCAGGGGGTTGCATAACGAATTGCAGGACTTGTGGCTTGGGGGTAGAACAAGAGGCACAAACCAATACTGAGAATCCCCCACCTTGATTGACCAGTGAACTCTCTGCTCCCAACAGATATTAGAACCCAACACATGTGACTGTTAAAGTTTAATACAGAAAGCCCTAATCCAGCAAAGATTTGCACAAATCTGTAAATGAATGTGTGATTGTGGATGCAGCATCACATGGGCTCACAAGACTTTTGAAGATTTTGGCCTGAAAAAAAAGACACCGTGCAAAAGGAAGAGAAGGAACAAGGAAAGCAGCAGGAAGAAAATTTTAAACTCAATAATAACTAGTCAATAATGTAAATATCTGAAACTTACTCTGCCAATTTCTTTGCTCTTTTTCCATTTGAAGTAGACAATAAATGAAACCTCTCGAAAACAATGGACTTGATGATGGGCAACAACAGATAAAGCCAGGAAAGAGAGCTCTGATTCACAGCTCTGATTTCCAAGAACTTACTTGTAAGGCATAGAACTACCCAATTATCCTAAAACAGTCATCCAATTTGTTTCTCTGTGGGGAAGCTTGGCTCACTGGGGTCATAAGGATCAGGAAATTAGTTTGTTGAAAGAGGGTATCTTGCTCTCTCATATTTCCCAACCTACCACAAAAGCAAGGAGTTAGAGTGAGAAAAAAGACTTTACAAGACAACAGGTAAACTATTTCTGACAAAGAAATGAATCTGCTAAACTCAGGTTAAATACAGACCTTGCAGAGCAAAGCACCAATTTTTGCTGCAACAGATTTGCAGGACAGCCTAAAACTTCTATTACAAAGTTTCTTGGAGGTGCAGTGAGGTGTCAATGTTCATTCCCAAGCTTTTCCAAAAATCCATGAGAAGTAAAAAAACTTTTCTTTTTTTCTCATGCAAACTTTTTAAGATGGAAACCTCAGCAGCAATACTTTATTCTGTGGTGGGATTTTTCCTTCTCCATTTTAGTGTGTGTTTTGAAAGCCCTCTAGGCATCTATTTGCATTTTCCAAAAGCTTTGGAGATGTGGCCCTAACTTACTTATGAAAATGGGGCTTAAGCTGGGCAACTACTGTGGTGCTTTTAAAATTTTGCACTTTTAAAGTATATTTTAAAGTATATTTTGCACTTTCAAATACATTAGCCTTGATTCTGCTGCTTCAGGAGGCAGGTAATTCCTATCATTTTCAATAGAGATGAAATACTGCATAGAAGGAAAAAACAGAAGGTCTAGAATTTATTGGCAAGGCCAAAATATAAAAGGGGTTTGGTGATGCTTTTTATGTGCATGATAAAAATCTGTGCATAATAGAAAAGCAGGCATGTCAGCTTTGCAGAAGAATAACAGCAAAACTGAAAGAGAATATAGTTATAAATACATTTAAATACATTGTTGATGAGCCTTATCTTACCTTGGAAATGATAATTGTCCTAAATCAAAAGTAACAGTACATACCAGACCTTTTAAATATTCCTGGTTTTTGAACTCCATGGAAGGATGTCCTACTATCCTAAAGTTTTGCATCACATCTGGAGAGAAAGAGGATTCCACTATGTTTTACAGGAAAAACAAAATCAAAACACCCAACCCAAAGACACATTGGAATAACATTTTACAACTTTTCTGTGCATTATAAAAGAATATTCCTGTCTAAATGTCCTTGATCAGAGAAGGGCACAGATTTCCAGACACCCAGCAAATTACTTCCTGCATTAAATATTACACCCATTTCAAGGGCACATTTCCAGGTTCCTAAATTAAAATCTTCTCCTTGTCATTCCCTCCTAGTTAAGTTAACTATTTTTGTCCCCAACAGTGGATTTCTTTTAAGCTGTGAGGTTTTTTCTCTGCTGAACCAACCCCCCAACAGAAGACTCATTTTAGAAAGTTTGATCTTCAGATGGTTTCTCAGTCCTTGCTTGGGTGCAATGGTTCTGTCACCATCGAGGTCCTCCAGGCAAGAGAGATGCAAGTCCCCGTAGAGAGATTAACTTGTTTTAGCTGATATTTGGTCATTTTTCCAGAACCACAGTACATAATTTTCCCTCTTCTGAATTGCTTGAGATTCATAGTGGTATTTCTTTCCAGGACTTGGCAAAAAGGTGATGCACAGTACTTGTATAAAACTTAACAGGCAGACCATTTTTGTTGTCATTATGTTCAAATTTAATGTCTGAAGGCTGATACTGGTAATTTCTCCTCTCTTATCACATGACATTTAGATTTCCTATTATTTGCATTTTGGTTTCAGAATTGACAAGGTTCACATATTTCTTGCTTTTCTTTGTAACCATGGCAACTACAATTTTTTTTTTCTCCGAAGAAAGCAAACATTCTTGTGCAGTAATCTACAGAATACAGAACTTGAAGAAAATACTTTAAAAATTATAGATAGATAACTATTGATTTAAACAGATCTCTAAAAACTTGTTTAAAGGTATTCATCACAATTTTATAATCTTATGGCCAATACATGAGGGTGAGGTTTGCTAGTACTGTTTCACTCCTCTGTAACATTCCCCCACTTAAGCAACTTCAACATGTTCTTCTAACTTGAATGAACTGGTCTATCTCTGAAGGAAGAAGACAAATTTCTATTAATCAAGAAGAACCAGAGGAAAAAAGCCATTTGTTGATGGACAAAACCAGGCTCACCTGGTTCCCATTCCTGTGCAATAAACAGAAGAGCCACGCTCATGAATATAGAGTATCTTGCTCGCCAGAAGTGTAACTATCCCTGAATACATTCATACTGTGCTTACACTGGACCCAGGAACCGGGAAAGTTACTGCTGCTACTGACAACAAAAATAAATTTGCTCTGGTTGCTCATTTAAAGCTAATTCTTGTGTTAGTGTGAGTTAACATTCATGGCAGGTCAGAGAGAAAGGGGAAGAACTTGATTTGGGATTCTTTTTTGAGCTCATTTGGATCTCTTCCACAGAGCCAAATCTTGAAATCTACAGTCTCTGTGAGTAGCCAGAATCTGCTGGGTGAAACAGAAATAGAACCTACTTCCCATCTTAGCATATCTGTCTTTTGAATTTCAACCATTTGAAGACTGAGATTGCATTTTTCTGTATATCGAACACAGCACATCACTCACACTCAATGCACAGCAAGGCAAGACCTAGAAAACATAGAGGAGAAACAACCAGGAATTATTGCTCCTCAGGCTCCAAGAAATAAATATTAACTGAAAAGAAAAACAAAACTAAGAAGAAAGAGTTTGAAGAATGCACTTAAATTTTAATCTGATGTATGTTTGCTTCCCCTGACTATGAGACAGCAGCTCTATTAAAAAGAAAACAGCCTCTTGAAATGTTCATTTTACAGTTAATCAAATACACCACTGGACATAAATTAACCCAACTCCAAATTAGCTTGTTTTTCTACTTGTTGGGTATCAGTTCAGATTTATTTGCTATGGACCAAATTCAGCAAAGTACTTAAGCACATGCCTAACTTTGATCATGCAAGCAAGTCCCAGTGAGACTACTCACATGCTTGGATATATGTACATAGTTAAATAATTTGCTGCATCCAGCCCTACTTTTCCTCAAGAAAGCATTTGCAGAGACAGAGTTTGTAGTGTTCTGACTGTGAAAAGCTTCCTGCAGACCCATGACAGTGAAAGTAGTGCTGATCACTTGTCCCTGGTCACACAGAGCTGTTTCTGTTCTCAATGAGCCAGGTTTTATAGTCTGGATTAAATTTGAAGAGCCCATGGAGACACTGCATTTCTCAAGGTGAAAATGACAGTGGCAAGGGCAGTGGTAGCTGCTGATAGATCAAGGAGAGAAGGAAATTAAGGAACCTCAGAAACATTCTCTTCCTGGTTTTGGTCAAAAAGGCATAATTCTTGGAAAACTTACACAACCAAAAGGCGTGTGGACCTATTTTCTCCTTTCTGTGCTCATTAAGGACACATGTGTAAGGCTCTGCATGTGTGTGGCTGTGTGTCATAAACAATTCCCTGTGAAACTAGAATCCAAAGGATCTTTCACTCCTTTCCTGGGATACTTAAATTATCCCTTTGGCAAAACCAAAGCAGGATCTTTATGGGAAAACTACTTTCCTACACATCTGAGCACTTCTCTGGATAGATCCTCCTTAGCCTTCTCCAGCAAAGTGTAGAAAAAGGATTGAGTGAAGGTGAATGTGACACAAATGATTTGGCATTATATTAAAAGTAACAAAGTTGAGTGATTGGGGTGAGAGCCAGGAGTGAAGAACTGTCACAACAGAGTCATCCTGCACCAGCACGAAGTTCTGCCCTTGGCTGGTACAATTTAGCATCACTCTATAACACCTTCCTAACCAATTTTCTGGGGAAACAAAACATCTTGTTCTTTCACAAAAGAGCAGCTATGTTACCTAAGGGAAGTATTTGTACAATTTTAGCCCGATTTCATGGCTGGATTTAAGCCTGATTTCCCCCTTTTTGCTCAAATAACCACTGTCATCTTCCCTGTGCTAGCCTTGGTCAAATTCTTGATCAAATTTATGCAATCAAAGCAACACAGAAATTCGATTTTCTTTTTTTTTGCCACCACCTCACCATTCCAAAAAGAGTTACATTTTTTGATGTGTAAAATCACTCTTGAAAATGTATTTGATGCCCTCTCTGGACATCCTGTCCATATCAAGCTGTGCAAAAATTGCTCTGAAAAATTCACAAACTCTATTTTGAAGCAGTGGAAACGCATTTCCTTCAGTGACTTCATAACCAAATCGCAAAGGGAAATAGGAAAAAATAAGACATTAGAATATTAAAAATGCCAGTGCCCAGCCAGCAAGTCAAACACCGCAACACTGAGCATAAACATTTTGTGCCTTGTTGTGCTTGTGTTGAACATTCAGAAACCTCTTAATTGTGGCCACTAATTTCCCCTCTATAAAGGGGTGTTTTTCATTCACTAAATTTTCTCACAGGAAATTACACAGAACGTGTATAAAAATTATTTTGTTGGGCTTGAGAAACTAATTGATGAGTGAACTCTGAATAGAGAACACGATGTTTGATGTTGTGGCCCCCGGTTCTGCTGAACACCTGGAGCGGGCAAACAAGACAAACTCAATGACTTACCAAGTACTTGTTTTCAGTAAACCATTAACTCCTTCAAAAAGGCTTTTCTCCTCCTAACAGTAATTTCCCAGGTCATATAGCTTCAATAGCTTCCCAGACCATTCACTCCATAAGAGTCCCTGGGAAGCCTGAATTTTGGAAAAAATTCTCCCACGAGTTTCATGGCTCCTGTTGTGTTTACAGGCTTCACGAAAAACAATAGGAGACAGTGGTATATTCTGAGAACATCAGCCCTCGGGATCTTGACAGGTATATTTGGTTAAATATTTTGCAACAAAGAATCTACCTAGAAAACGCATGAAGCTTTTAGGATGTTGTCTGACATTCCTGAAAGCCATGGTAAAAAATGCCTAGTGCAAACAAATCTCATCCAGTAGAGTGCAGAACTGGTCATCAGCACCATTCCTTTTTTCCCTCTAGTGTTGTTTTTTTTAAAGTTTCTTAAACTGAAGGCGAGTATGAGTGTGTAACTGACCACAGAAAGCACATGGTCCCCAACAGAATAATCAAAATTTTACAACCACACCTTCACTTCATATTGTGCTAAAGGCTCTTCTCACAGATTGCTTAGCACCTCTTCCTGTAAAAGAGGATAAAACTGCCTAGACAAAGAAATAAAAGTGACAACCTTCTAAAGACTTTTTCAGTAAGAACTTTGGAGGCGTACTTACAAAAAATCTGCTTAGCAAAATGATCCCGTGAAGAAAGATGTGATCATAACCCAAGATCCAGACCTACTAGAAATATTTGCACAAACATCCCCAAATCCAAATCTCACAAATATCTATTTGCCTGTATCTAAACTGAAGTTATGCGTGTAGTCGTGAAAATGTCCTCTGTGTAGCACCAGCACAGAGTTGTGTGGAAGCAAAACCCTGCATGGAAGCAAAACCCCACTCCTCTCTGAAGGATCAGGAATTAAAAAAACCACTTCCATAAAACCACATCGAGATGCTCAAAACCTGCAAGAGGAGTAGTGATAACACAAACAAGAAAAAACTTGTTTTGATGAGATTCTTCTTTAAATGACCAGTATGTCCTGGACACAGCACAGGCAGTTTTGGGAAGGCCACAAGCCCAGCAAAGAGCTGGGACTGACTGCTGCTGCTCTGCTGCTGCAGCTGCTGCGAACTGAGCGCAGCCCGCGCAGACCCTGCGCCAGTGTTTGCAAACAACGAAAAATGCCTGTGCATCACAGCGATGAAGTTCATTTCCAAATAGGTTTTGAATTTTTTAACGGCCATTTTTCTAAAATTGATTAAAACTTCATATTCAAAACTTTTTGCCCCAAACAGCCGCCTGCGGTCTTTGCTGCTCTGAGGTTCGTGCCTTTTTTTTTTTTTTTCGGGGAATTTTCCATAATCAAAATCCAAATCAGCAACAACATTGCCTGCCGGCTTCCCGCATCCTGGTTCAAACAAGCATTAAAGGCATTCTCGTTTCTTTCAAAAACAATAAGGGGGGAAATATACAAGCTCGTAACAACGGAGTAACCGGAGGTGTCCCGTGCTTTGGGAGCGGGGAGTGCAGAAGCGAGGGAGGGAGCGAGGTCAGGCGGGAGCTCGCAGCGCTGCCGGTGCCGGGCACGGCTCCGCTCCAGCGGGGCTGCAGCGCCGCCGCGTCCCGAGGAGCCGGGGCCGGGGTGGCGGGGGCGGCTGCGGCTTTAAGAGCTCCCACAATGCCGTGCTGGCGCCCCAGTTCCGTTACATGTCTCGCCCGGTGCGGGGCAGCCAGGCAGCAGCAGGAAGGAGGTGGAGGACGCTCCCTCTCCCCGCGCTCACGCCCGCCCAGCCCCGCGGGGCCGGGGGAGGAGCGGGGCAGCAGCGGGGCAGGGCCCGCCGAGCCGAGCCCCGGGCGCTGCTCCGGCCGCGCCGCCCCCCGCGGGCAGCGAGGCGGGGTCGGCGGCCGCTGGCGCTGCTCGGGAGCCGCCGCGGGACGGGCGCCCCGAGCCGCTGCCGGCGCCGAGAGCGGGGGCACGGGCGGTAAGTCCTGGTCCCTTGCCTCGCTCTCTCCCTCCGTTCCCAGCTCCCTCTCCCGGCTGCACGTCCCCTCTCCGGCAGCTCCCTGCTCGTCCCCGCTGGAGGGTTTGTGACCCTTCCTTGCCTCCTCATCGCTCGCCAACTTTGCCGTCTTTCCTATCTCACCTCGGATTTTCATGGGGTTTTTTGGTCTCTTTCCCATTTTTTTTTTTTTTTTTTAATTTTTTTTGGGATTTCTTTGTTTGTTTGTTTTTTGGTTTTTTTTTTCCGTTTTCGGCTCTGCCATTCCTCCTCTCTTCTCTTCCCAGCCCTCTCGTACTCGCTTCTGACCTTTCGCTTCTTTATTCTCTACTTCCCCGGCTTCCTCCGGCTTTTCCTCTTTCCTGGCATTCTGTCTTTCTCCGTTTGGCATCGCGTGGAAAAGTAAGGGATATTTCTCCGTGTCCTTGAGGAAGGGAATTCAAAGCCTATTTTTGTTACACAGGGAAATCTTTCTTTCCCTTCTCTTCCTGTCACCGGAAAGAAAATTAAACCTATTTTTCTCCTATTCATTTTCCCCCCCCTTTTGCTACGTGGACTATTTGTTTTGGTATTTTTTTTCCCCTTCCCATTCTCCGGGCAGTGCCGGATTGTTTTACGATTAATCTCTTTTTTTTCCTGCTTCAACCCCTCCCTCTGAAAGATTAGAAGAAAATATGTTTTGCCAGCAGGGAATGCATGAAACTATTTTTTTTTTTTCCTCATGGGGTTCTTTCTATTGATGAGAAAAGCTTAAACAAATACAGTGCAGTAGGACAATACAGAGGCACGAACTTTAAAGGGTAAGGACATGGATTCTGCTGCTTGGTTCCTCCAGCTCTGAAGTGTTGTTGGTGAGGTCTGCTCCAGGGTCCGGTTTGGGGTTGTGCTAGTCCGGTGTGTGCCAGCTTGTTTTCTGTCCAGCAGAATGGTGATTTAAATGCCGTCCTAAACTGCATTTCAGTCTTGCTCGTGGTTTTCAGTGTGGAAAAGCAGGAGGCGGGGGAAGGTTACAGGTTTCAGTGACCCCTTTGGAATTTCACCTGTCACGCCTCTCATCCCCAAGCTGCAGGTGTGTCGGAGGGTAACACATTTAACAAAATCGCTGGAAACTGCTTACATCCGTGGCAAAAAGTGCTGTCGGGGGTTTGGGAAGTGTGGTTCGAACCTGTGAGTTTCTGCCTCAGCTCTAGTGAGTATCACGTTGAAATTGAGCGTTTGCCGGGCTGTGGAGAGCGAGTAAATCGATTGCCTAATGATTTCTGCCGAGACACCTGTATAAGGGCTTTCATACTCCCAGCTAATTGTGTTTGGGAGCGGTGCGATTGTGTGAAGTGTTGTAAAAGTAAAGGGCTTTGTCTTTTTCAGTAGAGAATATGTAGCTTGTGAATGAACTGTCAACTCTTTTCATTGGAGGTAGTTCTTCTTTCTGTTACATTGCCTCTTGATAGGTACCGTTCCAGAAGTTCAAACACCGTGTGGCTGAACTGCAAATAAAATCAGCCTTACTTTCCCCCCACTTTCTTTAAAGAAGAGATAAAATTTAATTTCGGTTTAACTTTTTGTTTGATATCTCATTGGAAAGTAGGCTAGCCATGAAATTGGAAGTACTTCTCTGAGTCTTAGAATTTTTTTTAATACAGAATGAATTGTTGAGGGAACTGACTGCTTGGGATTCATAGTATTTTGTTGTGTGCCCTTTAGGGCACCTGAGAGGTAAAGGTGGTTCACTTCTTACAGTTAAGAGCCTAGCAGAATTTGATCCGTTGTTTGAATTAATATTGTTTCTAATCTTTCCTGGAGATGGAAAAGTCTGGGATAGTGAAAAATATAAGTCATATTTAGCAAGAAGTTTAAGTCTTTCAAAACTACCTTGAACTGCTACTGGAAAGTCCAGCAACACTTCTGACAAGCCGATTAAGCTGATTAATACAACTTCTTAAAATCTATTTGAGGGAAGCTCTGAAAAGGAGTGAAGGAGATGGAGTCGCTGACAGAGCAGAGCTGAGCACTGGGGATGGTGGGTTCTGTTCCTGCTTCTGCCATCGCAGGGCAGTGTGACCTCCTGCCTAAGCTGCTTTCCTGCCTGCATCTCCTGGGATACTGAGGTTGTCTTGCTTCTCTTAAGTGCTTTTACACATGATTTGTAGGAGTAATTGCATGTTAATGTTCAGTTGTGGTTTTGATTGCTGATGAGGTGGTAGTTTGGCTTGTGCTAATGCTCATTCTTGGAAAGTTGTAGGGATCTTGAGCATCGTTTATTTTGAGCAACACTAGATTTTTACACTGCTGCAAAGATTTTGAGACTGGGGTTATATCCTGCGTGTCTCTGACGGTATCAGTGCTTGCTTTTTCTGTGGTCCCTTAAGTCTGCCTCAAGCTGAATATGAAGGACAGCATTGACCTCTCCAGAAAGAAACTGTTAAATTGAATTACAGGGTGGAAGACTGTTCTGTGGAGATTGGGCTGGGGACCCCCCTCAGTGTGATGCTTACTGTTCCTGGTAATTTTATTTTGTGAGGTCTGTAATTATGAACTTAGCTTAGTCCACCAGTGTGTTTGCTTTCTAATTTTAACTTTTTTGCTTGGGTTTTTAAGTCTTTAAGACTTCTATCTTGACATTAAATGTAAATGTTTTGTGGTTTTCTGGGGCTTTTTTGAAAGCCTGGGCTTTCCTGTAATTTTTTTTCATGCTGAGGGTGGGACAGTGGGCTGAGATTTATTATGATGTCAGTGTCTGCCTTCCTTTAACATTTGAGACCAGGATACTTTGTAAATGCGAGGCATTAACCTGTTGCTCCTCTCTTCTGTAGAAAGTTGTTACTAGGCAAGTGTAGGTGTGTTTGTGTGTATATATGTGTTGTGTGTGTGTAACTTGCTGTCCTCCTGCATGTGCACATAGCCAGCTCTATGCTTCTAAATCGGGACAGTGAATCTGGTTTCAAATTCAGTTTCATAAGTAATTTCATTTTTCCTACCCTTCCCATTCCCCTTCAAAGCATGTGGTGATCTCATGCCTTTGACAGGAGTGGTTTTCCTGGCTGATAAGGGGATGGTCATGGTGTTTTCTCCCTTGGCTGTTCTGAGGGCTGTATGGTATCTCTGTGCTGATAAAGACTGGGGAGGGGGTTGACTGGTCTTTGTGTGCTGAGCGGTGCCATCCTGCTCCATCTCTCTCACTAGCTGGTCACCTGTGAAGCTGAAATCTCAGAACTTGTGCTTGGGAAACGAAGGTGAATTCAAGCTGTAGGTTCAGGGGTTTTCACATCTGCCAGGGGAACTGCAGACTGCTCTGGGTTGTTACTTCACTTGGATGTCTGCAGGCAGCTAGTCATCTTTGTGATAACATAAATATGGAGAGTGTTAATGCATCTGAGAAGACTCCAGGTGACAGCAGACACTGAGCTTTCAGATGGCAGGCACTTGAGAAATCCACTCCATTTGCTTTTCTGCTTTTGAGTCACTTCTTAAGGAGGGAAGAATCTGTTTACTTTCTTGTTGTGCTTGGAAAACGGGCTCACCCACAATAAAAGACCCTGTAATGCTTGCTGTAGTGCAGGATTATTGCACAAAAGCATCTTGCTGTGCAGTGCTGTGGCTGTGCTCGGTGTTGTATGATAACACATGTTTCTCAGCTGTTGTTGATTCCTCAGTGGCACAGACTTCAAAGGAATATGCTGAAAGAGAGCTGCAGCCAGGGAAAAATGGGGTTTGTTCCAGTGGCCTGTACCATTCATCTGTTTAAATACTCTGCTGAACTGTTCCAGAGTACTCAGGCATCCAGTTAGGACTGACAAGCAATTAGAGCTGGGAGTAGAGCCTGCTGCAGAGAGACCACCTGGGGGAGGCTTAAGTGCTACCTCCCTTCTGTGGGTCAGAGTCCCCCTGCCCTCCCTACCAGCCAGGAGAGATAAGGCCCCTTATTTGGAGTATCTTTCAACATGACATTGTCTGATTCCTAATGCTGTTGAGGATTTATTTATTTTTACTCTCCGGGCTATCTTTAGCACAAGAAGGGAAGAATGGTAATGAGGACAGACGGTCATCTCTGTAGTCTCCTCTGTGTGGATAGTAAGGTAGATCTGTAATTTAAATGAGTAACTATTTATAAAAAGATCTTTTTTTTTCATGTGTATGGGATAGTTCACAGACAGTGATCTGTTGATCACTTGTGTCTCCAAAGGTAGTGATATGCTTTACTGGATTAATTTTAGCTCCAAAACATGAGCAGTAAAGTTAAATTGCAGCCAATTGCATTGTGCTCTTTCAAATTGAGTTTGGGGAAACACTTCATAACTTTATCCACAGTACCTAAAAAAAACTCCAATGTACTGCATTATAATATAGAAGCATGTTGCCAATTCCAAGTATTATAAGTTACATTTTTACTTGAATTCCAGTATTGGAGTCTGCTGTGCAAGACATGTCTGCACCCGTCATTGCCAACTCAATCTTCATATCATGGCCTGTGTGTTCCATGTAGTCCTAGACTGTAGAACTCAAAGGAAATATTAATGAGAGAGGCTGCAAGTAATCAATGGATAACTTATGAAGATCCCTGAAATTTTTCTGTGTGGGACTGACATTAATTTTGAGGATTGGAATGAGCACTGTAGATAGAGCAATATGTGTTTCAGCTAAGAGGGTTTAACCTTTGCCAATGGAAAATGCTCATGCAGATACACTAAGAGGATATTTGAGCTTGGAAACATTGTGAGGCACTCCAGGATTTGTTTTTCACCTGTAAGCAAGCAGCACAGCTTTAAAGGTGAGCCTGAATGTCGTCCTCAGCCATAGTATTGCTCCCTCCTTAGTACTGTGATGTGACATCTATGCCTTTGAAAGAAGAGTTTTTTCTCCCCATATTGGCAGCCGTGATGGGTTCATGGTATTTTGAGACATCAGTTTTTAATGCTTTCCTACCCCTTTGAGCAGAAAGGGGAGGCAAACTTCTAGTAGTGTATAATGCAGCTGACTTCCAGCTTCTGCCCTTGCTCCAGGCTTGACATTGTAGTTTGAATATATTTACTTGCTCTGAAAGCTGTACTCAGTGTAACCTTAACCTTGAGTTTTACTTCGCTGTTTTACTGCAACAGTACCTGATGTGTTTCCAACCTTGCTGGGCTCTGTGTTGTCCAGTTTTAAACTGGCCAGGCTGTCGCTGCTTTTTTGTTGTGTCCTCCCCAGCAATCTTCAGAGCTGGAACTTCCTTTTGCTTCAAGTGAACTGGAAGTATTTTGCTAAAATGTTTTTGGACTCCTGAAGTGTTTGTTGATGTTTCCAAGCTGTTGCTCGAAGGGAGTTTGGAGTTTCCAGAAAAACCTTTGGAAACTTTAGGTTCTACTGTCAGTCAGCAGTTCCTTGAGCATGGATCAAGAGAGGCTGTAATTCCTCTGGGCAGCTGGATGTTTTGTGTCTGTGCTGAAGTGGGGAGATAGTGTGACTTTAGAGGTTGAACTGTCTGCTGTTTTTGTCATAGGGCTCTTTGGGGTCTTCAACAGATCAGATCTACTTTCTTTCCTTTCCCCTCCGCTCCCTCCTGCCATGCCTGTGCTGATGATTGCCTCCTTCTGGGTAAAATGGGATTGAGAGCAAAGCATAATTTATAGCTTTCTAAAAGGTACATATTTTCTTGTCAGTCTGTGTTTCTTAAATACTAAGCTTGAAGTTATATAAAAGCTGCATATGTCTTGACAGTTAGTGAATTCATAGCAATTATCCAGTAGATTAATACTAACCTTAATTCCGACTAGTGTGGCTTTAAGTGAACTTTATAAAGAAATCAGTTTCCCTTGCAAACAGAGGAGAGAGCACTCATTGATGCCAGTCTCCCAGTTCCGAATTAAATTGGACCTTTTTTAGAGGCACTTAATTGTAAAATCTGTCTGTCCTTGTCTTTCTTCTCTCTCTTCTATGTGACATATGAGGGAAAAGTTAAAAAGAACTCATCAGTAGCTGCACATGTCAGTGTCTTCCTGGAGAAGAAAATAGGAAGATGCCACAGCAGATAATATTTAGAAGTGGATATTGGGAATCAAGAGAGCAAATGCTTAAATGTGCCATTGCAGCTGTGTGGCTGGCAATATTCACTAACAGTAGTACCTGGAATAATAATTCCCATACAGAGAGGAACAAATGGCAGTGGTTGAATGCCCTTGTCCTTGCCTATCACGAAGTGATTGTGGTGGGGTTTGTTTTGTTTTGTTGTTTTTTGGTGGTTTTTTTTTGTTTGTTTTTTTGTTTGTTTGTTTGGAGAGTTTGTCTGGGGCTTCATTTGTGCCTCCAAGTCAATCCAAGCACTTGCAGTGTTTTCTGTGGGAGCAAGGACAGAAACTGCGAATAAGCTGAGTTGGGGACTTCATATTTTGAGCAGTGGAAGTGGCACAGAGGAGCACAGGACTAACAAAGAACACTCACACTGAATACAATGCAGTGTTTTCATGCAGTTAATGGGATTGGAATTGGTAACCTGATACTCCAAAGAGATAACAAGGGCTATTTAGCATACAAGGGAACATGGGGTTTTTTTGTTTTTAAGGAGTTGGTAGAGTGTAGAAGGATCTTTTGTCGGAATTCATTTTAGTGAACAACTTCTGGCAGAAAATTGCTGAATTAACAACAGTTTATGAAATACTCTGAATAGAAAAGGAATTTTCTTCTTCACTACCAGTGTTCTTTCACTGCAGTTCTTGTAATTGCTTAGCAGTTTACCTGCTTCCCTCATGTCCTGTGAACTTAGCATTTTTTTCAAAGTGAAACCCCCCATAAAAGTCTTTGGGCTTTTCTTCTTCCAAGAATGGAAGAGGGGAACAAAACAAGCCATCATCACCAAACAAATATTGTGATACAAATCACTTAGCTAAGTTTGCTGTTACGTGTTTGCTTGTTCAGGTTTGTCTCTGGGAAACTGATTTATTTGTGTTGTATCTTGAATCAAGGGGACAGCAAAGCAGTTGTGACGGCTGATACTGAAAACTGGAGTGCAAACTTACCTACATAGGTTATTTCTACAAAATTGCAGTTGATTTATTCCACCTTGTCCCAGGCTGGGAGAAAACCAGTTGCTTTCTTTGAGTCAACACTGGTCCTCAGAGCTGAGATGCCAACTCTGCCTGTGTTGAGGTAGTCATTTGTGAGCACAACTTGCTTAAAAATACATTCAACATCAATAATAGGGGATACTTTTTGCATTTTATTAAAACCTCTTGGAATGTGTTGGGAACATCGAGTAATTCAGTGGCTCTGAATTTCATTAACTGCAGAAGTATTTCAAGAAAGCGGTTTAAGATTTGTCACTGGCTTAGGGCTAAGTGGGAAGTCTCTGATCTATGTCATTATTAATGACCATATTTAAAGAAGGCTTTAATTTGCTAGGGAAGCATCTTCATCCTTTGAGTCAGGTTTCAGACTTGGCTGGTGAAAGCAACCTGGTCTGTATGGAGCACTGGCCTTGCTTTTGAGCAGGAGGCAGGGCTCCAGCCACTCCTTCCAGCTTGAAGGGTGCTGGCTTTTGGTTTCTTTTTATTTTAGAGGTGTCTGTACCACAAAGGCACTGTCAGCTGTAATGGGATTGCCTTGCCGATACTGCCAGCAGTTAAGCCAGAGGGGTAAATAACTCCTTGCTTGTAAGTAATTTTTTAAAACCCCTCTTTTATTGCTTATCTTTACAGCGCTTCTATTGGATGAATTCAGAACACGTAGGATTTACTCTGCATCTTTTTTTCTAGCTGCTGCATAATCTTTGTTTAAAGAGGTGGAGTAGGGCAAGTTATTATGGCCTTTCCCTAAGCTGTAGGGAGTAAGTTCACTGTGGGGTAAGTTCTCAGCTTTCCAGGAGCTGGATTTTTATGTGGAATCTAATGATTGTGTACTTGAATGCAGCAGACAAACTCTGCTTTAGGGGAACTTGTCACAGATGTCTAATATATTGAAGTTACCCATGAATTATTGACTTGGCAGGGAAAAAGCTATAAGCATAGCAAATATGAGAGATTATAAAGAAGAGAAGGAAAAAATCTTTTATCCGAAGTACTTCTAACAGAATACAATGTATGGATTTATGTGATGAGACCTTTAACAAAGAGTTAAAAATCCAGATTTTTCTATAGGAATGTTTATGTACATACTTGAGTAGAGTGATATGGGAAGAATACTTGCCTGGTGATGAATCCAGGATTTCAGGGCTGCTTGTTCACACACCAGCTTGCTTTGTGGAAAGGATAGCAGAGTGGGTGTCTGGACTTGTCACAGAAGAGCCTGTCACTCCCTGGTGATAACTCTGAAGTTTAGAGAGCCATCTCACTCTGGACCCAACAGGACAAATCAGGCTTTCAGCTGCAAGCTTTGAAGTGGGAACAGATAAGAGATTTTTAATGAAGTTGAAGGGGAATAAGTGATTAATATCCTGTGCTTCACTAGGTGCTATATCACTAGAATTTTTTCTTTAAATTAAATCCTTAATCAAACCATCCTGCTCTCTCTATTTGTTGAGTAAAAAGGTCCCCCTTTGGTTCAAGTACTGTCATATAATTTTTATGTAGTTGACGTTGAGAAGGTGGCTTGATGTACTTTTTTAATGGAAATCTGATTTTCTTCCTTTCAGTTAATTGATTATTTTTCTTTTCTGGTAAAGCAATACTAGAACATGCTATGAAAAAGGGACAAATTAGTTAATTCTTTGCTGTTTTTTTACTTCTAGATGAAGTAGTCTTGATAGAAGGCAATGATAGATGGAATAGAAATAAATTCAACTTTGCAGGAGTAAGGAAACTCATGGAGTGGTCACAGTCAGCAACTACAGCATCAGTTCTTAGAAATTTTGGCAAATACCTGAATGTCACAGCATGTGTTTAGTTATTTATGTCAAGGAACCTGAATGGCAAAATCTTGACTTTCTTAATTTAAAAACCAGTAAATTAAAAGTTAATTTAGTAGAACTTAGACTGTGAGTCAGGGGAGGTAAAAAGGGAAATGTCAGGACAGTGGTGTGTTCTGGCATCATCTGCTGATTGTTTAGTCATGTGCATCAATATTTATCTACCCTAGTGCTAACTTCTGTTTTCTAAATCCAGATTAGATAGAAATTTGGAGTCAATGTGGTATTTCAGATGGTTTATTGAGAATTATTTTGGTATTTCTTCCTTCCTGGTTTTGATGAAATGTAAGACTTGATTTAACTGTTTGCTGGCTTGTCTTGGAAACTTCTGGTTTAGCTCTTTAGTTTATTTACTAAAAAGTGATGATCTGTTGGAATTTGAGCACAGGGCTCTGAATATGCACATAGTGCACTGATTCTGCAGCTGGTGGCCTGGTGCCAGCTGGGGTGGGCAGAGCTGGAACTGAGCCACTGCTAAACACCTCTGCAGTCACAATCATCTGTGCCATGGGAAGCTGCTGTGCAGTGAGCACAGGGAGTTGTCTGCAGGAGTAATACAGAATTTGGATTGGATTTTCAATTTTTTTGGAGAAAATAGATGGGAATGGAAGGGTTAATTGCAGCCGAAGCTGTGTCTGATGGGATGTGGTGCTGCGGTACTTTAGAGTTGAAATAAACTCTGTAGTGTTTGGCCAGCCTTATGCCAAGTTGCAGGCTCATGGCCAGAGCTGTTGTAAAAGCAGTTGTAGCAGCTCTTGTAAGCAGGTCCTGGAGGTCACTGAAGTGGCAGTCTGGGACTGGTAAGCCCTATTACTGACCATGTGTGGGAGTGGGACCTGCTGCATCTTGGAGAGCTGCAGTGGGTTACCTGCAAACCATAGTATTGATGATACTGCATGGAAATAGAGAAATGCACTGGTATTACTGGGAGCTGGTTTTTTAAATATAGATGTGTTTGAGGATCTGGGGATTCTGAGCTTGTCATGTGTTTCTGTAGCATGCTTTAGCCAATTTTCAGGTGTTTGTGTTGGTAGCCTGCTGAAATAAATCACTTTTTGACAATGTGATTCTCTTAAAGTGATCAATTGATTGAAGTGTTTGTTAAAAGTTCACCAGTCAAGCAGCACTTATAAATCCTGTCTTCTTTTGGTGGAACTTTAAATAGCAGAGCAACTGTGTACATGCATCTATCTTTTTGAAAGGGGAAAAAGAAACTTCCATATTTTCACAACAAGATTTTAAAAATACCTGTTGTTGCCTATGGAGCATCTTTTAACTGTACATTTTCATGTGAGAATTTTGCATTTCCTTTACAGTGACAATTTACAGTAGAAAAATGTGTTTATTTTTGGCCATCTTCTCAAAAGAACCCAGATTAAGATCTTTGATTTACAGCAGTTGTAAATGCAAGTCTTTTTGTTCTAAAGCCTTGCAGAGTTGTTCCCTGTTTGTGTTAATTGATTAAAATGTGTGCTGGGTTGGCCCAAGTTCCTCTTGGTAATTGGGTGAAATGAAACCCCAGAATAGATAGAAAAATCAACTGCATCTTCCTTTTGGGGCGAGTTGATTGTTATTTTGATGGACTCTTTTTGTCTGTTGTGGGCATAAACATATATATGTATGTATATGTATTTGTGTTTTAGCCTCAAAACCCCTGAGATTGACACTGTAGCTCACCAGGTCTGTCTCAGTGTTACAGAACAGATGGTTAATTCAAAACCAAGAGTATTAAAGCTGAGTAGCTAAATCTGATCTCCTAAAAATGAGGTTGCCAAAACAAGCTGCTGCCTTTTATTTGCTGCAAAGGCCAACCTAAGTCTAATGCCGAAATGCAAAGAGGTTGGTCATTTCCAAACGTTTTCAGCTTTCAGTTGCTTGCTGAGCCTGTAACTTGAAGCAAGAAGTTGCTTACATATTGTAAGGGTTCTGGAAGAGAAAAAGGCTTATTGCAAATCCATTGTTTTTTTTCTGGGCTTATCGACATGGTCCTGGGTTTTTGAAGTAACAAAGACAAATTGCAGGAGTGGAATGAGGCTGATGCCTGTTTTTTCACGTGCTGTGATTTGTATTTTTTCTTCTATTTAGGTGATCTGTAAAATGAGAAGAAAAGGGCAAATTGTTGGAAGAAAGAATTTGCCTGTAAACACAGTAATCCTTTCTCTCGTTGTCAGCAAACAGGATGGACAATTTTAGACAGGTGTTCTTCTAGAAGAACGCTTTAGATGTTGAATCCAACCTGCACATCCCAGATCCTGGTTATCTCTGGACAGGGCCTAGTAAATATGTACTGATACAAAAGGGATTAAGGCATTTATTTCCTGCATTTACCCTCTTGGGATTATTTCTTAGAGATGCCATTTCACACTAACATACGTTGCTATTTTCAAATGAAATATGAGCAGGCTGATGTTCTTTATCTCAGTTCTTGAGGGTTCAAATACTTACAGTTCTTATGTGAAAATACAGTTCTTATGTGAGCTGCTGAAAGTCATAGTCACTTTTCAGCAATCTCTGACCTTGCAATCCATTTTCCTGTGGTGGATTCATCTTAAAAAGAGTGCTGCATGTGGCTTTTGGGGGGTTATTTTTCACTTATATGATGCTGTAAGATGAGCTCTTAAATTTTAAGGACTGCTTTATCTTGAATGATAAGGCATGGCATCAAGGTAGTGTGGTCGTTGTATAGAAGTTGGAGACAGCAGCCAAGTTATTTGTGTGACCTTCTGCCTTGATAAATGCCCTAAAGTTAAAAAAAAGAAGACTTCCAAATCTTCATTTGCTTTTGCTGCTTCTTCTTATGTTTAACTCTATGAAAGGTGTCAGGCAAATGGGTACAAACTAAATATTTTCTCTTTGATTTACACCACAAGTTTTGTGGGTAGAATTGCACTTGCTGCATGCGCATCTGAAATGTTGTCATTTTTTAGGGTAGGCCACTATTTGCCATAGAGAGGATATTGCTTTACTTGGTAGCATATTTAAATGCAAGGGGAAATCTTGATTTCCTTGTGACTTTTAGGCTTTTCTTAAAGATTGAGTTCAGGTCCATTTTAAATTCTGTAGCTTCTCATTCACCTGGACTCTTTTATTTCAGGGATTTTGATGTTTATGCCGTCAGCCACATACTCAGGCTTCTGGAGGTGATGTTTTTAAGAGAAGTTCATTTGAAATGTTCACTGATCTGCGGGTTTGGGCATGGGTTAGGTGTTCACATCTCAGCTTGAAATGTCCCTTTGAACATGGTGGAAGAAGTGCAGGAAGCAGAGCAGCCTTGGCAGAGCTTGGAGGAAGCGCCACATTAGGGAAGAAGTTGGCAGAGGCACTGAAGTGTCTGAAAGCAGATGGAATGTTGTCATCAGCTGCAAAATCAATGTAAATACTTCCAGAAAATTACTCTTCCTCTCCTTTTGCCAAACAGAAGGAACAGGAGCCATAAAAACCATTGGCAAATTGTTTTAGATGCCAGTGAACACCCTTGCAGTTGGAATTCTCCCTTGGAGCCACTGCTGCAGAGTGTTGCATTAGTGGTGATGAAATATACTTTTTTTTTTTGTTCTTGCCTGAAAATTTACAGTTGGAAAATTCCAGATTGTTTTGTGGTTTTGTTGGGTCATATCAACAGTAAAAATGAGAATTTTGTCATTGATTGTATGGCACAACTTCCCTGTTCTGGGTGGTTGAGCATGGGGCTGTGAAGCAGCTCTTTCATGTGTATTAGCATAATGTAACTGGTAACCCGTCTGTCCTCCCAGATGTGCAATTTTGGGATACTGTCATGTTTATAAATGTGTCTGGCTGGCTGCTACTGAGTTGATGGTTCTGGTGCCTGGTTTAGAAGGGGCTGGCATCCTCTAAATGAAAATGGGGAGCCACAAGGCAGGGTGAGTTACTGGTTCACAAATGTTTGTGGCATTTGTGCTTCTCTTGACCCCTTATAACCCAGGGAAATGAATGTTGAAGTAGAGCGTGGAAGATGGAGAGTGTTGGGTTTTAAATTCTGAAATCCTTTTTGTGCTGATCCAAAATCCATTTCCATGGAAACTGGAAGTTTAATGTTTAGTACTCTTGCTTGTGAACTTCAGCTTCTGTCTGGCTTTGGGAAGACTAAAATTGTTCACTTACACTAAACCTTCCAGAACTGAGAGTCATGTCAGGATATTAGCACTACATATTTTCTGGAGACTGAGAAATCATAATTACTTTGTACACTTATTTTCTGTGAGATGCTTCACTTCAGCTGCTTACAGATCAGAAATCTGAATGTTGAGAGCCTATGCCATGTTATCTAGTAGTGTAATTGTCATGTGCATAATGTCTAAGATCCTATTCTGGTGGGGCTGGTTTCTTCATTGATGATGTGGCTTTGCAGGTGCTGAAGCAAGCCCAATTTATTTAATTAGCAGACTGCAGTAGTGCAGCTGTCCTCCCTTGGTGTGCACGCATCATCTGCAGCAATGACACATCAATCCATACTTTTAAGCTACCCTGGGGCTTATCATGAAGATTTTGAGTTCTGGAGCTGCCAGGCCAGATTTGCCTGGAGATTGTGCTTACAGAAGAGCTGTGCTAAAGCAGCAGAAGGAAAGAAGAACTTTCTGGGAGAAGGAGCTGATGGCTCTTGCTGCCTCTGAGTGGAATGAATTGGTGAGGTTGTGGAAACTCTAAAGTATGTACCATTATGATGTGGAGCTGAGAGCAGAAACCTGCAGTCATTTGGTCAATCAATAAGTGTGGGAAGGTAGCTTTTCTGCTCTTGAAGCTTGGCTAGTGAAGTGAAACTCTTGCTAATGATTTAGACATGCTTTTATCAGTGTTCCACTTTCACTTAGAGCTGCTTTGGGAACATTATAGTCACTGCAACTGCTGTTTGAAAGCAAGTGTTCTTTATGTATTGGTGTTTAATGTGCAAGAGCATGCCACAGTAACAGTATATTGAATGTGAGGGGAAGCAGCATTATGTTAGAGACTTGTAACCTGAATTTTCTTCACTCTTTGTGTGTAGAATAGTAGTGTAATTGTAGTGCAATAGTGCCTTTTGTGGGTTATTAACTATATGTTTGGGTGCCAATCCTGCATGTAGCTTCACCAGAAACACTGATGCCAGTTCAGCTTTCAACAAGTGCATTAAACTTCAGATTCTCTTCTCTGGGTCTTTAAATACTCAGCTGTCAGTCGGGGCAGGTGACCTTCCCTGTAGGGTCTGTATTCTGTGAACACAACTGGCTGCCCTGGATGTGTTTGAACAGAAGCATTGGAAGAGAGCTCCTCTGACTTCTTTTGTGCAGTAATAAGGCAGCTTGAAATAAGTTAATCCCTTTTTGTTAGGTAAATAGGACTAGTTTTAAATAAAACTTAAAAAAAATCCTAAGCTTTTAGCCTTGTAAATAAGTTACAGCAAGGTGCTGTTTTGATTTTGGAAAATGAGTAAGGTGGTTCTGAAGCAGTGCCTGAGATCTTGGAAGACGTGTCATATTGTTTACAATCAAGAATTTAGATGTAAATTTGTTTCTTTATCTGGACTGAAGTATCAGTTTGATCATTAGTGTATTTTTTTCCTCTAAAGATCATGAGGTCAGAAAGATAAGTAATATCAGGATTGAAAAGGGAGGATAATTTGATTTCCACATACTCATGTGTCATGAGCTGGAATTTGCTGGAGGTTGATCTTCCTGCCTGGATTTCTTTAATTCCGGGTGCTTTTTTAGGTGCACTATGGCAGGCTTGTCTAAGGGGAAGAACATGCAGCATCACTACTCTGATGGCCTTGTTTGTCTTCACATAGAAGGTTCCAGGTTGATCCTAAAATATGGGCAACTCTTCCCTGCTGTGATGGCTGGAAATGGATTGGAATTTGCCAGTATAAGCCAGGAGCTGGGAGAAAGAGACTTGGATTTTTCTTACAGCACAGAGTTACGAGAGAAACAGCCAGAAATTAGCATAATTAAATAATTTTGATGCTACCTGTAAAGCCAAGAAATCTTATTTGTTTATATTAAGAAATTTGCCTTATGTTGGAAAGGTGTTGCCATAATGATAATTTGGCAATGGCTTCTATTCTCTGTTCCAACAAACAGTAAGTCTGAATGCTAAAGGCAGGTTCTAAAAAGGTACTTGTGCAAGGTAATAAACTTAGGGAGAATGTTCCCGAACTACCTGCAGCAACATCAAATATCCAATGGAGCTTCTAATCGTCTTTGAATGTTACTTGAGGAGGTACTTTAACATACAGAAATCCTTTTGTTGTGCTGGTGTTTCTATCTCTTGTATATTAATTTAAATGGAGAAATATGAAAAGCTGAATGGAACTTCAGCACAGCTTCTCTTCCTGTGTCATGGGTGTTATTTAAAGGATCAACACAGGATATCTGTGTGCCCAGCTGGGCTGTTATTCAGCTGCTTGTTTCATGCCTGGTGCTCAGTTTTCCTGTAATTACTTGACTTCTTACCACTTATATAGGTCACAGATATAAAGAAAAATTAAAAATCAATAATAATGGAAAAGAACAGTGTTAGTTCAAGAAAGCCCTGTGTGATGGAAGTGTGTTATTAGTGACTACCTCAGAATCCTGTGATATTTCATTCTTTTCACAAGGGGGAGTTATGTTGTTCTCATTGACAATGGTTTTCTGTCCATGCTGTTTAATGCAGTTAGAGCATAACAGATTGCTTACCAGGGATCTTGTTATCTAGGCTCTCTTCAGTGTATGTAGAAAGCCAAGATGCAAGTAAACAACTTCAGAAATACAAACAGGCTGAACTCTTGTCCACCTTCATGTAACGTGTGGATAATAGACATAAAAATAATGACATATAGACAAATAAATAATAAAACCTGTTTTCTGGTGCTAGTAGTCAGTTGTAGCTTGCTGCAAGGAGCTCCTTGTCCCACCCTTAGAGCTGAGCTTCTCATTCACATCATTCTTGGACACAGTTTGCTCACTAACAGTCACTCCCCTTCCATTATACTCCTTATTTTTAGAAGGCTCAAGGAGTTATGTTGTAATTGAATTACAGTAAAGAGTGTTTGATCCTTTATCTAGCACACACTCAGTCCTGGTCAAGTGGCTTCTAATGGCATTAAAAAATAACCTCAGTTAGTACTCAGAATATGTGTTTCCCTAGAATCACTGTTTAAGGATGCTGCTGGAAGAAACCAGCAGCATGTCATAGTCTTGTGTTGTAACACAGCTGAATGAAAAGGGATGGCTCAGGATGCTCTGGGTCATAGACATTACTGGCCATTCTATCCATAGAACAGGTAGAGGCTTGTACTTGAGTGTAAGTTATTTCACTTTGTGTGAGGGCTTTATGTACCATGCTGTGGGCAGAAGCAGACAAAACCACCTCTCTCATGCCTCTCAAACCCACAGGAATGTTGGTAGGGGCAGATCTGCAGTTATAGTTGCTTCCAGAAGAAGATGATGATTTCTAACTCTTGACTTGGAGGAAATGAAGACCTCTGCTTGCTGATGACAGCAACACCTTGGGTTAAAAAACTGGTTTTGCCTTGTGACCTAGCTCTAAATCTTGTATTTCTAGGGTTTATGTAGACCATAAACCATGCTATAAAAATAGCTTTTGGCCTTTCAACTAGTATGCATAAGAAGTCAATTCTCAAGTCCTTAGAATAGTAATTATGGTTGGTTTATGAGCATGTCTTAAACTGATGGATTTCCCCTGCACCCCTTTATGACAGTGTACACTGTGCATAGTTCAGGTTTATTTTAGGCAGTATGTATTTAATTAATGTGGTTGGCTGAACAGAATCAGCCTCTAGGCTCCAAGTGATAATTCCTTTTGGAGTCTAAAGAACTATTTGAGATACTGTGTCCTATTTTGATTTTAACATGAAACATTCTTAGAGCTTCACAGTGGCATCAAGCCATTGCTTAGTCTGTTCTTTTTCTTCATTTGGTGTATAAAAATGGGATTTTTCCTTCTGTAACTGTATGGTAACTTGCCTTTTGGGGTGTTTGCTGTCTGCTTTCACATGTTGCAGCCGTGGTGATTCTGTACTTGGATATGCATCTGTAGTAGCACTGAGCTGGATTGCACATGGGTTGCTTCTTCCTGCTGCAAATGGAGATAAAAGATTTGATCTTCCCCATACTACAGCTACAACAGCTAAGATCTCTCTTCACCATCATTCAGAAAAAAATGTTCCCTGTGAGGGTGATGGGGCCCTGGCACAGACTGCTTAGAGAAGCTGTAGCTGCCCCATTTCTGGAGGTGTCCAAGGCCAGGCTGGATGGGGCTCTGAGCAACCTGGGATAGTGGAATGGGTTGAGGTCTCTTCTAACCCAAACCTCTCTAATTCCTTGATGGAGTGTGCCACAGGCACTCCTCTCATGTTTTTCAGATTGGTTTTGGGTGAGGCATTTTGTAGCTGTGCATTATTTCTGTGACTTTAGAGCACCACTTGTTCTCCTCTATACTTATGAGGAACTTTCTGAGCTTTCCATTCCACCTAATTTTTGCTTATTTTTTGGATAAAATGCACACTAGGTTTATTTTCTAAATACATAGATTTGCTTTAATTAAGGAACTTCTAGTTCTGAATGGTGCAATGAAAACAATTATTTGCATGGGGAAATGATGGTCTGAATGTTTTTCCCTTCAGGTTTCCCTGCGGGGCTTCCATATACACTTCAGACTTCATCTGTGGCCAAGCTGCTCTGTGGGCAAGGGCTTTTCTAGGACATAGGGTGCTGCAATGTTAAGTATTATTACATTTAAATTATATTTTTGTTTCAGCTATGCAATAATATCCAATGCGTGAGGCACTCTTATGGTCAAGTGACAGGAGCCTTGCCTTTACTGCATTAGTCAAGAAATGGAAACAAATTTCACTAAATGTTGGGTAGGAAACAAGCTTGAAATGGAATAACTTTGAAGTTGGATTGCTACCAGCTTCCTACACTGGTAGAAATGAAATAATTATGTCTGTTAATGGCAAACTGTCAAGAAAATGCTGTTTCTGATTTTAATGCATTTCTGAAAGTTGTTTATCAAGAGTTGTGCAACAGCATATTGGGATATTAACCTTGCAGCTTGGGTGGCTTTGGAGGCTTCAGTCCTAAAAACCTATTTTATTTTATTTTTTTTTTAAATTTTGTTTCCAAGAATGAAACATAGAGTATAGGGTTTGTGTCACATGGTGGGGGCTTTTTTTAATGGTGAAAATGGTAGCTTGGTGAAATGTATGACAGGTTTGCACTTTTTTTTTTTTATAATGAGTTGTTTTGGAGGTGACTGAACCCGTGTTTTTGCCCTATCTTATTATATGCATCTTAAAAATATTTTGTGTAGCTAAGAAATGTTTTCATGGTGATGCAAGGTCACTTTTAGTAAAACCTAGTAGTTGTTCTCATATGGGGTGTTAAGTCCTATGTGAAGTATGGGCTTTTCTACATCAAATTGATCTCAAGGGCAAGAAGGACAAAAATGAGGAATAAATAGTAGAGAAACACAATTTCTGGTTTCAAATAATTAAATTCCTTTCTAAAATGTAACTGAGAAAATGGAACAATAAGAGTGTCTGGTTGTATTAATGTTGGTGGAGTTTGATAATTTTGTTCCTCTGCTACACATCAAATATAGATAACTCTTGTTACTCCTAATCCTCATCACTGTTGGACATGGCTTTAAAAAATTTAGCTCCTTCTTCTGAATTCAAACTGTAATTCATCTTCTGAAACAAAAATCAGTAGTGTTTCACTCTGCTCTTGCCTTTTGCAGAGGAGGTACCTCAAGTCATCCAGTGCCTGGGAATGTGGCACTTCTGGGCTGTTTTGCTGAACACCTCCATTTCCAAAGCCACTCTCCATCAGTTGCAAAGTTGTTCCAGGTTGTATAATGGTTTGGTTTTTTTTGTTTTTGTTTTTGGTTTTTTTTGGTTGTTTGTTTGGGTTTTTTTTTTTGTCCTGCTCAACTTCTGCTCTGGCCATTAGTGGTCTCCCATTTTCCTGATTGAATGAATGCCTGAAGAACACAGTTTCTACCACCAGCACAGGGGGGTGAGGAGATCTTAATTTCCGAAGCAGCACATGGTCCTTGTGCTGTGGCAAATATTTTTATGCTTTGATTCATGGTGTGATTATATTTGGGATTTTTTTTGTGTGTGTGTGGGTCAGCTATTGTAGTTTTCTGTCAGTTCTAGCAGGCTGTTCCTTGTGGTTAGGGAAGGCTTGCTCCTGAAAATGCTGATAAGAGGCTGATGAGATAAGTAGTGAGTGAGTCATGTTTGATTCCTGTGTAGCACAGCAGTTGAAAGTCTGGTGTTGCTTTGTCTTATGTTGCTTTTCCCCCTTGTTTCTGAATGCCTCCTGATAGTGTTTGAAAAATCTGATGGAATGCTTTGCCAACCACATTTTTATAGTAGTTTTCCTAGAATTAGTAACTTTCCTGTGATAATCATATACATACAGAATTATTTTAAAACTGGCCTCTACCTTTCTTGGTGCCTTGCACACCTGGACTAACACAAAGATAAAGGAGGTGAAAGAAAGCTAGCAAAGGAAAGTACTACTAAGCTAATAGTGGTAGATTTTGGGTCTACCAGTAAAAGACCAAAATACATTTTTTTGGTGACAAGTTAAAGTGCCTCTGCCTGGCACTGTTGCCCCATTGCTGTTTTCTGTAGCGCAGAGTGTCCATGGGGCAAGTCAGGATTAGGCCCTCATAATCAGTTTTTGTTTATAGAGCTCCAGGAGTTACCTAATTAGCAGCAGTTTCTCTTCGAGACTCTGGTAATGGAAACACAGAGAAGTCTCAACACAGAATTGGTGCTGTGGCAGAGAACCATTCTACAGTACAGAATTTAGCTGTAGTCGAACAGGTGAAAAATGAATTATTTTTGCGCTTCTGTCAGCAAAGAGGCTTCTCAGTCACTGCAACTGAATTTAATATTGTGTGCAACTGGTGTTTTACGTTATAAAGAGTGCTGCAGGTTGATACTTTTTTATGAACCTGAATAAAATTTTCATTGCTGTAGATCTCTCACAGCCAAAGAATTTACCTGAACTCAGATGTTGTTGAGTGATTACAGTGATGTCTAGTGAAAATGTTTGAATGTGGCTTTTAACTCAAAAAATTAGTATGTTGTTAATGTACTGAGGAGTGGCTGTTTTCTCACCATGAAGGAGGATTTTCACTTAGTGTTTGACTAATCTTAGAAACTATGTAAACCTCCTTTAAGGCTTTTGATTGTTTTAATGCATAACTATGCTAAGTCAACTGAGTTGGTGTGTTCTTAACATAATACTTAAGGATTATTATTAATAACTGAGTGTTCTTTGTATTTTTTCCACAAAGCATTAACTTAAAGAGTAAGTGGTGTAGATTGCACCTGATGGTGCAGCAGGAAAGCACATAATACAAGGAATACAAATGCAGACCTTCTGGTGATATTTGTTTCTGCCCAGTGGAATTTTAGGTGCCTATATGGCATTTCCATGCAGAAATATTTGCCTGCTTAAGGGCATAACTGAGGCACTTTGAGGTAATTACTGGTTTGTGCTGGTTTCTTTTGGAGGTCAGAGTGTCTGGTGGGAATTAGCCAAGGGATAGGCGAACCAGGTGAATTCATGGTTTGGATGTGTCTTGAGTAAATACAGAAAACTAGTTTTTCTTGTTCAGTTCCCTGCTATCCTGTCATGGAATAAGTACTCCCAAGACCTCAGCTTTTTGTTTAGGTGGTTTCATCACTTGATATCTTCTGAGCTTTTAATTAAGGACAAAGGAAACAAAGGAGAAAAGTATTTTCATTAAATAATTTTCAGAGAGGTAATGCTGTCCTGAGTTTGTGGAGTTTGGTCACTGTGCAAGTCTTATGTTCATAGTTTGCTTGTTTCTGAGTCTCAGCTGTTTGGTATTGTTGTGTATCCACCTGTTTAGGTATAGTAGCAAGAGAGTATTTTTAAATGAGTTGGCATTAGACTTCTTATAGGCACAAGCTGTGTGTCTCAGCCCCCAAAAGCCTTTTAACATTGTTAGTCTTTGTCATTTTTCAAAGAAGGTTAAAACAGTCTATTCAGCCTCTTTGTTCTACTTGCAGTTTCAAAAGCTGTATCATTGATTGTGAGTGTTAGTTTTGGGCAATATTTACACTTTACTATTGACTGTTTTGTGAGTTTTGTGTGTAGGTGGATTTCATTTGCCCCCAGGGAAGAGGCTTTCTTGACTAAAGCTTTAATTAGCTGTTTCTTGATTTTCATTTTAATTCTGGAAATGGAGTGTGTGAGAGCTCATCAAAACTGGTGTAGTTGGAATGGGATCTGAGTCAGTGTTAACTAAAATTGTCTCCAAATCCCAGCACAGGAAGGACAGGGAAGTGTAGTGCCAGGCCAGAGCAGGGACACCAAGGGATCAGAGGGCTGGAGCAGCTCTGCTGGGAAGAAAGGCTGAGGGAATTGGGATTGTTCAGCCTGGAGAGGAGGAGGCTTTGGGGTGAACTCATTGTGGCCTTCCAGTGCCTGAAGGGAACCCACAGGAAAGATGGAGAGAAACTCTTGACGAAGACCTGGAGTGACAGGACATGGGGCAATGGCTTCACCTTGATAGAGAGCAGGGTTAGATTGGATATTGGGAAGGAATTGTTCCCTTTGAGGGTGGTGAGACCCTGGTACAGGGTTCCCAGAGAAACTGTGGCTGCTCCATCCCTGGCAGTGTCCACAGCCAGGGTGGATGGGCCTCTGAGCAAGCTGGGATAGTGGAAGGTGTCCCTGCCCATGGCAGGAGCCTAGAATAGGATGATCTTTAGGGTCCTTTCCATTCCGGGCCATTCTGTGATACTGTGAATTAGGTTTGTAATGCTTTGTAACAAAGTGTTTGCAGTTTTGCAAACAACTCTGGAGGAGGATTTAAAATTTGTCTAGATGTAATTGAAAGGTGAGATTTGATAAAAAGACATGGAAAAAATGGAAATGTTGTCTAAAGAACCAGACTTACTGTTGTGTATCTGCAGACCAGGACAGCTTATTTTTTGGCTATTTGGTTTCAGGTCTCCCTTGACTGAACAGGACTCTGAAAGGTATCAGTACATCTTTACAGCATGTTATTCTTATGTTTGCAGCTATTTGGCTTTGACCTGCACAAGTTTGAACCTCACATGTTGTTACAGTGCATAGGACCTTTTCGAACAGAATTTGGGGGGTTTCATGGCCACTGCTCTAAATCAAGAGAGACAGTTCCACAGGAGTCTGAGAACAGCATTAACAGACACGATTGGCTTTATTGCTGCTTTTCTCTATCTTGATTGTTCTCCTGGCTTTTCTGCGAATGGTAACAGGATCTCAGTCCTGCTTTTGAACTCTGAAGACATCTTTCCATTTCATCTGGCTTATGTTGGGCACTTAATTTTAGGTAATGAGCCTGACAGTTCCCTACCAAAACCAAGCAAACAAACAAAAAAAGTAACTGTTTGTTCAACTGTAAGGATGGGTCTTTGAATAAGTGTTGACTTCTGCCTTGGTCTGACTCTGGGGTTAATGTGAGGGCTTCATTAGTTAGGATAATCGAAAAAAGGATTTTCTGCTTTCAAGATCTTGTAAAGAAAATGCATTGGTGATATCAAGGTTTTTCTCTCATGCCACTGTTATAGTGCTTGGAGAATCTGGTTAGCTAGAATCACAGCCTGGTTTGGGTTGGAAGGGAGCTTAAAGATCACCTTGGTCTAAACTCCCTGGCAGGGATGCCACTAAGCTTTGCATTTATTTTCACTTGGCTATTCAAGGTGTCTTTTTAACCAGTGCATTACCTTCTTTGTTGTGACAAGCCTTTTTGTGGTTACTTTGCTTTTATTTGACCTAGTAGACTTGAGCAGTCATCTATTTAAGTAGCTTTTCCTTGTCTTTCATTCCATACCTTGCATTTCATCCCCAAAAATGTATGCCTTTTTCAGAATTCAAGTACTGACTGATAGGGGTCGTGTTTGTATGAGAACTTGGTTTTAGTGTTTACATTAAAATGAATTATTTATTATTAGCAGCCCCATTGGTTTGACATGTGAGGAGGTGGATTTAAGTGACAACACCAGCCTGTGCTATAAGCTGAACAGTAGAACTGGACAGTAAAGTGTTACTTTCTTCTTGATTGTTAGGGGCCTTTTAAGTGTTGAGTTGTGTTGCCAATGACAAAAAATTAACTTTTGCACTAGATGAAGCAACGACTTATGTACCTTTATGCTATCAAATAAATAAATTTCCAAGACTTTAATGGCATAAATAGCATTTACTGGTAGCTGATTGAGTTGGCCCTTGTATCTCCCAGGTGCTAATTAACTGCCAGTGAGTATCCAACTAGATATTGTAATTAATTTTGGAACTGCTGTCTCTTGATCACTTTCTGCAGGATTTCTCCTAAGTTAAAAAGTCTGAAGAGACAAATGCTGTTGCTTTACTTCCTGCTGTTTGGGAAGGAGGCAGTGAATTGCAATAGAGAAATTACCTTCTCTCTCTCAAACATTTGCCTTACACTTGCACCTTGTGAGGTCCAAGTGTACTTGGAGTTTGTTGCACGGAATGTTGATTAAATTTCCTTGGACAGAGTGCAGTAAATCCAGCAAAAACCAGCTCCATATTTTTATTCCATTGACTCATGGGTAATTGCAGGGAAAGAAAAAGGAAGTTAGGCATCTCTTGACTGCATAATGAAGTGAGAGATTAAAACTCCATATGGAAAGAAATTGGTGATTCTAGAATAGCAGTAGCTACTGTTAGATGTTTCTTTGGTTAGTAACTAAGAAACGGTATAATATAATCCTGATAATACTTCCTCACACACTCTGGGAGGGCACAGGACAGGGACATTGGATGAAGGACTGATGGAGGGTACTCATCTTCCTCAAGGACAAAAGCTTGTGGAGGAAGCTGGAAATCTGCAAGCTTTCAGGCCTGGCTTTGCTCTCTGTAGGTGCCACCTGTGACTGTTTTTTACAGCCATGGAACACGTAACAGCTGCACACTTCAGTATTTTACCTCTTATTAGCCAGTCTTGCTTTCAGTTAAAGACATTTGAAGTTCATTAGCTGGAAGCTATTTGCAGACACAAGTTCCCTGGAAGAAATTATTGTTCAACAAACTGTATTTTTCTTATACTGAAATTGAGTTACTTTGAGAGTGTTTCAACATAAACAACAAAACTATGTGTTGCCCGCTTTTCCATATTTCACATACATTAATGAAGTCTTTTTCAAGACATCATCTCAAATAAAGATTTCTTAATGTGTTGATGATAATAGGAAGTCTCTTTGCCCTTGAGCACTTGAACTTTGCCTTGTATACTAAGGCACAACCGAGAGGTGGGCTTTTGATGGCTCTCATGAGTGAAAGTGGTTTGTCTTGATGATGTCCTGTCCTTGTGGATGAGCACTGGCATGACCAGAGAGGAATTCACTGGCTCCTTTTATCCTTTCAGCAGTGTAGCTTCATTGGCTCGTGTGTATTGCTGGACTCTCTATGAGCTTCTGGCTCTTACAAATGTGAATTTGATTCCTGACCCACTTCCCTCAGAACTGAGGGATGCCATGTGGGCCAGGCAGAAATGGAGCAGGCAGGGAGAATGGTACAGTTCAGAATTCTGCTTTCAAGTGGAGCTGTGTGCTTTGGGAAAAGATGAGTTTGTGGAATCAAATGGAAAGCTGCAGCAGTGCACTACCTGCGAGGTATTAGTCACAAAAGAGCACTGCAGGCCTTTGGAACAGGGGCTGGATTTCCGTCGCCTGCCAGGTTTTGCTGCTGCTGAGCACTGTATTAAGTCTTTGCTTTGTCCTGTGCAATTTGAAGAAGTCTGGAATGAGGATTATTAGCAGTGGCTTATGACTCCTTGCCAAGAAAAGGGTAGTTGAAGTTAACCTTTAAACCCTCTGGAAAATCACTGGTTTGGATGAGAGCTGTCATGCGTTGAAAGGGTTATTTGGAAATGCAGGGCAATGTTGAATGTTCTGCTGATGCTACAGCCAAAACTGACACTGGATGTTTTTGCTGGCTTGGGTTAATCCTAAACTGAACCAATTTGAATTTACAAACAGTGACTGTTAAGTCCTGATATCTTAATTATTTTATACTCCTGATGTGGGCTCTGCAAACTAACCTACCTCAGTGCTCATACAAAACCAGGCTAAATCATCACACAAAGGGATGCTGTGTAAACAACCCAGAGCAGCAGAAAATGGCTTTTATTTGCAAAGATAGCAGCAGTCTTTCATTAATTTCAAAAATAGAACAGGCTCTCAAGAACTGCCTATAAATTGATATGATGTGGAAATAGAAATTGTCTGGCAGTGCCCAGAAAGTGAAGTGTTGTTTAGTCAGGAATTGTTATACCAACTGTGAGTAAACTGAAGGGGCTGATGAATTCTGGCTTTACTGCGGTCACAGACTGCATGGTGAAACACTGTTTTGCCACCAGTGTAGTCATTCTGCTGGCAGAGACACCTGTTCAGTGCTAAAGGAATTATAAAATCCTTAAATAGTGTAGGTTGGAAGGGACTTAAAAGCTCGTTCTGTTCCAACCCCCTGCCATGTGGAGGGACACCTTCTACTATCCCAGTTTGCTCATCCAGACTGGCCTTGGACACTTCCAGGGATGGAACAGCCACAGCTCCTCTGGAAAGGGAGATTTGGGGTTTATTGTTCATTAGTTCTACATGGTTTTAACTACATAAGTGGAAATAAACCAGAATCTTATTCCATTTTTTCCCGGTTACTGTCAAATAGACTTATTTAGCCTCAAGGAAAGAAATGAAAGCAAATGCCATGTCATTATACTTCTATTTTTATGTGCTACCCCTTCTGTGGTGCCTAAATACCTGGATGACTTGCCCAACTGTACTTTTTCAGAGATGTGCATGCTTAATGACATACATGTTTTAACTTGAGTTGTTCCTTTAAAATGCATTCCTGTACTACTAACTAGTAGTATTAATAACAACAGCTAGCCTCCAACCCAAACAGGTCAGTTGGTATGTGAATATCCAGGCATAATGCTGATTTCTGCAAAATGCTGCTTGACTGTATTACTCAGTCTCTTGCTCTTTTTCTTTAAATATACTTTCTCAAATGTACTTTTCTGAGAACCAGTGCAAAATACTTAATCATAGGTAGGTATGGCAAGAGTTTGCTATGTTTGAAGAATTAGTAGTCAAGCGTGAAATTGTGCAGGTAAGGCAGGAATGTAAAGTGAGGAAGTTGTTCTCTTTTAAATCAAAGGGCAGACTTGGGTTGACTGTGAGTGAAAAAGAAGTTACCAACAATAAAGTAAATTCTTGCCATGACTTTCTCTCTTGTTCTGTTGGATAATTACCTTGTGAAGTACGCCTGACTGGATGGAACCACAGCGGTGTGGCCGGGGCAGTGTTTTGGGAGGGAATCCTCTGATCAGCAGCTTGCTGGAACCGTCCTACTTCCAGGGCTGCTGAAGGAAGCAAAGGAAAGCATTCTTCCTGTTAGTGAGTGACATCTCAGTACCTCCTATGTGAAAAAAAGGTCTTCTTGATGAAGAAAAACATGAAGAAAAACTCCTGGTTTCTGTGCAATTCCCCCAGTGTTTTCCAGGTGCAGCCACAGGGATGAGGGTGTAGGACATGCAGATGAGTCTGTGGTTGATGGTTCTCTGCTCTATCAGCACCCCTCTTTTCATCCTGGAGTAATTGTTCCATGGGCTTTAATCACAGGGTTGCAAAATAGTGTCAGCTTGGAGGAAGATAGTATTCTACCTTTGGTTATTCTGCTATGTTGTCCTCTGAGCTCGTGTCCTGAGCTCTCTTGGCTGTGTCATTTAAGCAAAAAGAAAATAAATCACTTTAAGTGATTTTTTTTCTCTTTTTTAACTGGAACTGTAAAGGCTTAGAAACTAGAGTAATTTCACACTGATAAGCCGCACCCATTTCACTGAAGAATTGAGGCGATCCCGGAAGTGCGGCTAATCACCAGGTGCAGCTTATTTATGGACAAAGTCTAGCGAAATGCCAACTTGGAAGTGCGAGCCGGCTGGGAGGGAGCTGCCACGGAGCCGCTGCCGGGTGGGCGGTGAGCCGGAGCCACTGGCGACCAGGCAGCCCGGCTTTGCCACATTCACGCGGGCAGCCCGGCTTTGCCTGCTGCTGAAGCAGGCGGGGAGCCGTGGCAGCCAACGCTGGGGGCAGGAGTGCCAGGGCCCACGGCACGGGGAGGGCGCCTGGGGCTGCATTTAAAGGCTTCCCCAGTCTGTGAAAACTATTTGCAAATTGAGCACCTGATAACAAACCCCATGATTGTGCGATTCTGTTACTAACTTGTTACTTTGTTGCACATGGATCGTCGCTTTAAAAAAAAAAGAAACAAAGCTGCTTATCACCCGGTGTGGCTTTTATTTATGGACAAATTCCATGATCTTCCCAGCTACCCAGAAGTGTGGCTTGCAACCAGGTGCAGCTTATGAGTGTGAAATTACTGTAAATTAATTCAAGCCTCTTGTTCCTGGAAAGTAAATGCCCTTTATGTACTTTCAAGGAGAGAAATGACAGCAGAACTCAGGAGATTTCAGTCAAGACTTTTCTTTTACATCAAACTGCTTTATAATTTTAGTTTCCCTCTTAGTTTGTGTCAACGTTTTTGTTTTTTTTTTAGTACTTGCTTTTCAACACCACAGTAGAGCTTAAGGAACTAGGATACAGTGTTTTTGAACAAATAAGGATTAGTTTAGGGCTGAATTTGAAGACAAGCAATTTTTTTTCTCTTCCTAAGAAGAGCTAAATAGCAGTAACAAAGAAGCATCTTCTTTTCTGGGATCTTAATGGTGTTGCTCCTTCTAACAGAGGGTGTGGGACTTAATAGTGCAATGAAGTCTGGGTTGCACAATTCCTCTCTCAATTCTATTTGAGGTGTTGGGTTGCACGGGGAAGAGAGGCAATGAATTTTTTGGATCTTGTTTTGACTGGCCACCCTCGAGGGTCAAGTAGGGACATGAACAAGTGGCTGCAGTCAATGAAGACATGAAGAGCTTGATTCTCTTTATATTCTCCTAATAATGTGTCTTGCTTCCAGCTTGGATCAGTTTTGTCCCCTAGGTAAGAGCAGTAGCCAAGGCAGGGTGTTAATTTGGGAGTGCATGCTGTTTATCAGTAGAGTCAGAAAGGGCAGAAGAGTGAGCTGGCAGGAGAGACAACTGCCTTCTCCTCCCCACTGGTATGCACTGGTGTGCCCCTAAATTTCTTGGTCAGCATTTCCTGTGTTCTGTTCTCACACCTGATGTGGAAACACTGTCTTGCCCTGCAGCGCTTCATACTACAGGTTAGTAAACGAGACTCCAAGCCAGGATGCTGCCTGCACTGACTGACTTGTGACAGGCAAGCTCTTCTCTTGCTAGAAGCCAAACACCAATCCCCTATTTATTTTTAAATAGGTTATTATATAGCTGCTGAAGGATGACTTCTGATTACCAGTGATGAGAAGATAATTGGGACCATCTGTCCCAGATGTGGTAAAAGGCCTCCCTAGCTGGCAGCAACTGATCCTCCTCACCACCCTGTCCAAAACAAACACACCTTTCATTGCTACCTCAGAGCAGCCACAAATCTGTCTGTACTTTGGATATGATGTATCTTTCTAGGCTGTGGCCTCGAGGCTAATAATTCTTAGTGGTGTAGGCTCCAAGTGATATCTGCGGTCTTTTGGAGTTATCATTGCCTTGATAGGAACAGAAGCTAGCATCTTGTCTCCCATTAGCCACAAGGAACTGACCAAAATTTTCTGACTTTGGTAACATTACAGATGTGTCTCCTTGGAGGTAATGACTCAGACTTTCTAAGCTGTTCTTTCTGGGCTTTTTTTCTTCTCTGTGGCTCTTTGTTACTTAATTCAACAAAGGCAGAAAGGGATGTAATTTCAAAGATTTCCGGCTTTTAATCAAGAATGTTGCTTTCCTGTGTTTAAAACTGCAAATAGCAAAGCATCTCCCCAAAAAAACCCACTCCAAGTTTTAAAAAGTGAATTTTCTACCTTTTTTGTTGCTTTTTCTCTATAAGATCTTTTGCAGTGTTGTTTCCTGAACTTCATTTAAACAGAGGGTTGTTTTTGTTCACATGATTTTAAGAACGTTTTTGATCATCCAGTAAGGTGTAGACCACCTGTGAAGAAAATAAAACATGATTTAAGGTAAAAAGATTTGTTACCATGCCAATCTTGTTTTCCTTCCATGTGAATGGAAAGGTCACAGTTGCTGTAGAAGTGTGTGACTGAAGGAGACCACATGAGTTGGAAAGTAATTTCTTGTTCTTCCCAATACTCCCCCTGCCCTGCAGACTATTGATTAATAGAAATTCAGTCAAAAAAGTTTTGGGAAAAGCCTCCATGGGAACAGATCATCAAAACAGGCTGTTTGCATTTCGAGCAGTCCCTTCAATCTATGTTATGGAAGAATAAGGCTGGTTAGGTTTGGGTTTAGTGTTCTCTCTTCTTTCAGAAGGGTGAGAGATCTTTCTACCTGCTGGAAAGGGAGTTTCCCACCTAAAAGAGGTAGAAATCTTGCTGCTGTTTCCTCCCTCCCACTGAGTTCCTTGCATGGGCAGTATGTATTAACTCCTGATCTGAGATGCACATCATCACCAGCACAATTTTACCAGTGTGGAGGTGCCTAAACAGATGGATTGTATAGCAGGTTGGTCATCTTAGTTCACCTTAAAAAGAAACCTGACCTCTGGAGAAGCCCTTTTTTGTGGCATCTCTTAAAAGAAGCTCTTCCTTTGAGCTACTTGTGGCATTTGCATGTGTGCATCTCCTCAGAGCCTTGTGGGAATAGACTTTTAATGCCTCTTATTTTACATGCTTCTGTGAATTGTTTTCTCTGTAACTTTTGTTTTTTTTGAGGCACATATGCCAGCAAACCTAGGCAGCAATTTATGCTGTATCTCTGCTAAGATTCAGTTAGACTGGACTTCTTTCTTGTTGGTTTGACTGACTTCTCTCTATCCCTGTATCTCTTTGCGTTTTATGTGAGGATCTCCTACAAGTATGCACGGGAACTGGGGCTGCAGTGTAAGAACAAAGACCACTTTAGTATTTTCCTTGGGACTCTCATAAAATGAAATATATAAAACATCTCCATTGAAATGTCTGGATTGGTGAAGGGAAGTGGGGGGAGAAGCCTTTTCCTCCAGCAGTGGCTTGATTAATGGAATTACTGTTTGTACAGATTTTGTCGGAAACCATATGGCTTGAGGAGAACTAAGAGGAAGTGGCTGATGTTGGGAATCTGATTTAATAGGGGTCCCTAAGGACAGAATGTGGCTCTTTTACCTACTCTTTCCCCCTCAGTTTGCAGATTGGTCTGAGAAGAGCTTTAGGGTTTCAGTAGAGCTGCAGATAATGCAGCCATGTTGGGAGTGGAAGTGTCAGTCCCTGCTGCTGGATCTCCATTCTCAGGTTCAGAATCCAGTGTTCTTTGGCTTTTGGATGAAGTGTCCTGGGGTAATTAACGAACAGCAGTAATTGAAATGTTACTATATGTGTGTTGGCAGTTTGCAGTAGATGAAGACAACTTTTAGTTTCTCAAAGCTGAGTTTTCATAGTTTAGGGTGGGATGATTATTTCTCTCTTCTCTATCTCTCCCTTCCTCAGCAAAATTCAAGCATCTGTCCCTCTGGATTAATTAATTCACCATCTGTATCCTAAAACCAGATTTATTTTCCTAATCTAACATGTATAAGTAGGGATTGGTAAGTAACAGGGGCTCAAGCACTGGTGACTTAACCTGATGTGGTGGGTAAGATGCATGTTCTGCATTTTCTATGACTGTTTGACCCTATTTAGGACTATGTGGTAAATGAACCTGAGTAGAGAACTTAAAGGAATGTTCTCTAGTGGAACTACAGTCAAATAGATTCAGAAGATTTAACAAGCATATCTTCCTTCTATTAAGTTACAGCTTCTCAGCTGAGAGACATAAACTCACCAAAAATTATCCTGTTCATTTCAGAGCTAGAGTAAAAGGTTCGTGTGAGCCATTAGTAAATGTAAGTGGGTCTGCTAAGTGGAAATCACAAAAACATATTCTGGCAACTCAGGAATTTAACTGATACTGGTTTGTGAATGAAAGCTGCATATTCAGTCATGGTGAAAATTATTTTATATGTACCTGAGACTTTTGGAGCTCTTGAATGTCCTATTGTGGTGTTTTGGGCTATTATGAGAGAAGCAATTACTCCTGTAGGGCTTTGGTGTGTTGTGTGTATGGTCTAGTATTTTACAGACCTCTCTTCTTTCCAGATCTTTAAGAGGTTTTTGTTATTTTCTGAACTCTTATGATGTTCTTATGCTGGAATGGTACTATATATCTTTCTGAAAGATATTAGGCAACAAATGTTTGGTCTGGACAAAATTCAGTTTCTAACAACAGTGGTAGAGGAGATGCTGAAATACCAGGGGAAAGCTTTTCTGATTTAGAGCTGTTTTTCTATGCTGCACTCTGTCAAGTTCCCATGTAGAGTTATACATAATAGGTATGTTCTTTTGAAATATTACTCAGAAAATCTTTGGTCATGAAGGCTTAAAAATAACCACATTTCACATATTCTCCTTTGCTGTGCCATAATATTAAGCAATGTCTGTCACAGTGACGCTGTTTAACATTGTTGTAGTAAGCATCCCTTCCAAGCTGATTATTAGTCTTAATCAGCAGTTTGGGATTTGTTACCTTTTGCCCAGTTTGTTTGGCTGTTTGTGCATGCATTGCCTGTGGTTCACTGCTGCAAGGGAGTCAGGGTTTGCAGCTCCAGAGCACTTGGAGGGTTATACATCTGGAAGTGCTCCAGTCTGAGGATTATTTTCCTTAGAAAGAAAATTGGGAAAGATTATTTCACAATCTCCTATATTTACAATTTAGCAGTGGTAGATGCTTGTGGCTGCCTAATACAGTGCTTAGGATTTTGGTTTTTTCTGACGTTCTGGAAAGCTGTTGAAATGTTGTTTACCACACTTAGTTATTTATAGCAGGAACATACATTTTATACACCAGGTATAAAAAGCAGCAAATTAAGAGCAGTATTCCATATTTCTTTTGAACTAACTTTTCAAAAATAAAATGCTGCTTGTGTGTACCAGGCTGTTCTAGATCTTTAGGTGCCAGGTGAACATGGTTTGTCCAAAACATTAAAGGAAGGAGGGGGAATAGAACTTCATCCTCAAGGAGGTTGTTTCACTAATGTATAACAATTTCTCTTTTTTTCCTTCTAGGAACTGCCCTCATCAGCAACGTGAATGTGAACTGATGCCTGGAGTAGCAGATTGTGCATAAGCAGACATCTGTCTTTATCTGCAGGTAAGAGGTTAGCACCAAAACCCTCCAAGAAAGAGTTTGCCTGCTCACTTCTAAAAGTACTGTACAGAAAGCATTCTGAAAACTCTAAAACTTAAAGAATCACAAAATGGCCTGGTTGGAAGGGACCTTAAAATCATCTCCTTCCACCTGCTGCCATGGGCAGGGACACCTTCCACTAGACCAGGTTGCTCAGAGCCCTGTCCAACCTAGCCCTTGCAACTTGCTAAGTGCATCACTCCCCACTTCTTCCTGAGATGAGAAATATGAGCAAGATTGCAGTTCCCCTGCTCTGTGCAGTGTTTTCTCTAAACAGTTGTGTTCTGGGCAGACCTGCCCTGGCCCTGCTGAGTTTCTCTCTCCTGTGATGGTGTCATCTCCATGGGTGTGCTCCTTCCTTCTGTGTAAGAGGGAGGCCCATAGCTAACTTGTCCTGTGGATTGTGGAATAACAGGAGGGTTTTGTCCTTGGCTCCTGTGCTTGTTGAACGATCCTGGACAGCTGATCTTCACTTGAGGAAGAATTTGCTTACTGAAAGGCTTGTCAAGCACTGGAATGGGCTTCCCAGGGAGGAGGAGTCACCATGCTTAGAGGTATTCAACAAACAACTGGTACTTCTTTGGTTTGGGTGACAAGTTGGTATTTGATCAAAGGTTGGACTCAGTGATATTGGTGACCTTTTCCAACCTTAATGATTCTGTGATTTGCTGTAAGGAGTTGTCCCCAGCTTGGCCATTCAGACTGCCAAAAAAACAAAAAAACTTGTCAGGAAAAGTAAACAGTAGGAGGTAGTGTTTTTCCTGACCACATGATGAATCCTCAATACAGGAAAAATATCATAACTTTGACTAAAATAAATACTTTCACATTATTCATTGGTTTATTTTTTCATATTGGTTTGATTTTTTGAGTCCCCTGCTTTATAGTATAGATAAGGCTGGTGAAGCAAGTGTGAAAAATTGAAAATGCAGCTTTTTCTCTGGCTTGTCACATTTTACAGGCCTTGTTTAAAGCTGAGCCTTTTGTGCACACATCAGCTTCTCAGCAATAGACTTCTATAGTAGTCACACCACCTTTTTAATTTCTGCGTATATATTGCCATTTTGCCCCACTCCTTCTATTGCACATGCAGTATTTATAGCTGTATTCTGTTGGTAACTGAAGTATCTGAGGGACCAGTAGAACTAAATAAATTAAAATGCTTTGTTCATTTGCCACAACGACAGCTTGTCTCATGCTCTGTGTAGCAGAGGTACAGATAAGGATAAAGGTACAACAGCTTTATCTGGCTACAGGAAAAGCTGAAGGAAAACAGCATTGGATGGATACTTGCATTATCCTTAATATAGTGTAGAACTAGCAGAAATATCAATACACATGTATTAAATGCACTCTCTGGTGAAGAGGAGCTTTGCTGTACGTGTGTGGATGCATTTGTCACCCAGAATGCTCTGTTGGCTAGAGTCTGGCTTCAGACTTGTCTTTAGTTGCTTCATATTTGAGAGATGTTTTGGGTTATTTGTTAAAGCACTTTCAGCCCCACATTCTAGGCACCTTATGTGTCTCTTTAATGCGCATCAGTGGATTGTTTCTAAAGCAAACATTTCCAGAGGGTTAATTGCTGCCTTCAGCCAAGATCTTTTTCCTAAAGGGGTGTGATGGTTTGTGTGGGGGGCTGGTACCAGCCATGGGGACACTCCTGCTAAACTGACACACAGAGTTTAGTCAGGCTCTTATTTTTCCCAGGTGCCACTTACCAAGGGTATATATACATATGTATGTTAACCTGGAGTTCCAGGAAGCTTGGAATGTAGTGGTGTGGAGCCAGGTTTTCTTCTGTCAAGTTAAGATATTTAAGAATTTGCTATTGACTCTATTTTGAATAAATTCCTTTCAGTGGAGCAAGTTTGTGGCTGGCTGCCAGGTGACTGCAGTGTCACTTCTTTATTTGTCACTTTGAAACAACTCATGTGAGTTACTGTCTCTGATTTTATTGTATGAGAGCAGAAGGTATTTGCCTGCTGGAAATTCATCAGGATGGTGCCTGCCCATCCTTATACTTGGAGAGTAACTTAATTACCTTCACTTGTTTTGAATAAACCAGTTTGGGTTTTTTGCCTTAAGATTCACTAATGTAATTTGTTGTTGTTACGCGACTTATTTTGCTGTCTGTTTTGGGGCACGAGACAGGGTCAGCTTGTAGTATGTGCTTTATTAAGACTTTTTTTCCCCAGCTGAAATAATGGAATAATACTAGATTTTTGTCCTTTTAAGGAAAACAAAATCAGTGTTAATAAATGATTGGTATCCACTGAAGGGTGTTAATAGGTGGGAGAAGTTGCTGGCTGCTCTTCAAGAGGATCTCTAGTTCAGGGAGAGTTTGGCTCTGAAGTGCTGGTGAGTTCTGGTTGAGGTGAGGAATAATACCAAGGGCAAAGTGCTGCCTTTCAGGTTCCCATTGCTTTTCCTGCCCATCTCAGCTTTGCTGGGTGCTCACCTTTCTCCTGCCTGGACACTGAGTCACTACAGGAAAAAACAGGTTTTCTTTGAAAGTGGTATAGCTGGGATCCTTGAGTTTTTCTGCATTCTTTGCATTACAAGAGATACCTTTCATCTCTCGTCTCTGTTCCTTACTTCCAGAACTGCGCACTGCACAATGTGCCTCTTGTTTCCTTGCTGTGTTGCACTTGTTCAGACTGGTGGGGTACCAAAGCTGAAATTGAAGATACCGTGGCATATGCATCTATTTATTTCTTCCTCACTTGGTCATGTTTTTGTTACGTGCAGATTCTTGCTTTTTCATGTAAGGCATCTTTTCCTTTATTTTATAGCCCTGTGTAAATCTGTCCTTGCATAAAACTTGGATCTTGTATCCACATCTGAATGGTTTCTTTGCATTTGAAGCAGCAATACTTCAACTATTTGAAATGCATTTTAATGCATTGAATACTTTGAAGGTGTTTCTGAAAAAATACAGTGGTGTGATAGCTGGAAAAAAAATCCTTCCAGTGGTTTTTCAGAGTTGGGAATCACCTTGTGTTTGCCAGTTGAGGCAAACTGAAAATGGAATGTACAGTAATTTCACGAATATAAGCCGCAGCTTTTTCATTGAAGAATCCAGCCTACCCCAGTGGTGCAGCTTATCTATGGACAAATTCCAGCGAAACACCAACCCGGAAGTGAGAGCCGGCCAAGCAGAGTGGCAAGAGGGCGGGCCGGCCCCTGTGCTGCCAGCAGCCGGCGGCAGTGTGGGATCGCCAGGAACGGGGGCTGGAAATGTGTGGAGTGCCTGCCGGCGGCAGCGTGGGACCGCCAGGAACGGGGTGCCGCTGGGAAGCCGGGCTGTGTGGGGCCGGGCCAGAGCGCCCCGCCCCCTCTGCCGTGTGGAGTTAAAAAAAGAAAAAGGCGCGCCTTATATTCGGGTGCGGCTTATATATGGACAAATCCCGTGGTCTTCCCAGCTACCCGGAAGTGCGGCTTATATTCAGGTGCGGCTTATAATCGTGAAATTACTGTAAGTGGAGACAGGATGTCTGGAAAGGACACAAGTATTGATAATAAATGGCATGGCGGGTGGTGTGTGGAAATGCCACTTACATGAAGAGAGGAGTCCCTGGCTTTTCTGCTTCAAAAACATTTGGTTCTTGAGATGTGAGTTGCTGCATCCATGCCCTGGGTGTCACAGGCAAACAATTTCCTCTTTTATTTAAAAAAAAAAATTTATCAAGCTTTGGCAGGGTTTGCATCCCCTTACTTGCTATAGAACAGTGGAAAAAATAGAATTATGCAATTCCTATGGACTTGAAAGTTAAAATTACTTAGTTTGGGTTTTATTAGCTTATCAATCACTAGGGAGTTCTGTAATATTCTAATCTTCATAGTAGCAAAATGCAGAAGACCTCACGTCATGGGTGTTCAATGATACACTGTCATTAAACATTTGAGAGGAAAAAATGTGCTTATTACCCAACACAAAAGTTTTCCCACTTTATTTACTGCTGTGTAATCATCAAACTGTAGTTTTTCCCAGTCTGGAACTGCAAAGATAGTATTGTTTTTTGCACTAATTGCAATGCACATTAGTCATTTCTTCCTCTGGAAGGAAAGAAGATCAGCTTTTTGGAGACATGTCGTTCTGATACAATCTCTTCTCTGTTCCATGTAGGTTTGGCAGTTCTGCAGACTGCTTCCCATAAAGGATAGTCTCACAATGTTTAAAAATGAGAAATTCTGGGCTTTAAAGAAATAGATGTTTACGTTTTGAATTGTAGATGTTAAGGAAATATGTTTTAGTATTTGCTGTCTTGGAGCAAGGAAGAAAAAAAAGCAGCTAAATCAAGTCAAATGCATCTCATTTTTCAAATTGTAAACATCTTACTAATATCTGCAATATTCAGGTCATTCATAACTAAATAGGAAGAGAAATGTGAATGCCTGGCTTACCCCACTCTGTAAGCCTGACTTTGTACTTTTATTTATAAGAAATTTTTAAAGAATAATTTTACTTTCATGTAACCTTTCCCAGGAGGAGACTCATGTAGTTGGATTTTAATTTAAATGTAATGTTTTGGATGTTTTTAGGATTTAAAGCATATCATTAATGCTTTAAATTTTGGGCAGTTTTAGGTGTTGATTTGCTTACTATCTTATGATTAGCACAAACTCTCTGTGGGCACTTCCCTGGGAGCTCTTTCCAGGATTTAGATTGCTTGGTAGGTAATTGTGCTTAATAAGACTTTCTGACCTCCTGATGTTACCTGGTATGATACACTTCCATAGCTGCATAGGCCTGTGGCACTGCCAAAGAACTATAGAAATTCAGACTGAAAATGATGGGAATTTCAAACTGAAAGGGGGGAAAATTAGGTGAGATAGATGTAAGAAATTGTTCCTGGTGAGGCCCTGGATCAGGGTTTCCCAGAGAAGCTGTGGCTGCCCCATCCCTGGCAGTGTTCAAGGCCAGGCTGGATGGGGCTCTGAGCACCCTGGGTTAGTGGAAGGTGTCCCTGCCCATGGCAGAGGGATGGGAATGAGATGAACTTTTCCCAGCCCAACCCATTCCATGATTGTGTGAATTAAGTAATGCACTTGGACTATTTCAGCTATTCTGTGTGATGATTACCTCAGATTTTGCTCTAATAAAATTAGCCAAGCTCACAATTGTCAAGAGAGGGGAAATACTAAAGTGATCCAGCTGAGTCGTATAAATAGAGAATAGAAGAAGCAAAGAAGTTCTTTTGTGCCTGGGGGAATATGGAACTAAGCACAGCCAAGTGTAAATTTTAGAAAGTGATGGGTTCCCCCCCACTCATTTATCTTGTTTAACTGTTTAAAGACTCCTTGTAGTAATAAGTTCTGTTATGTCTTGCAGACTTTAGGTTGCCTGGAAAGCAGCTTGGAGTTTCTTGGATTGTTTAATGAATAATGTAGCTGCTCACTGAATAAAGCTTTGAGATTATAGTTTTTGGAACAGTTATGTTGATTAAGTTGCAAGTGCCTCACTTTGTTTCTGTTTCAGAAACTGCATTTCATTACAGTGACATTTTGGTTAGCCATGTCATACCATGGCTTTAAACCTTGTGCTTAACTGACTTTTATAACTTTGGTTAATCCAAATTTAATTAGATTCAGTTACAGGATATATTGTTTCCTGCATCCTTCAATGCAAACTTGGAAGGGGAGGAATGGGCTCATTTGAATGCAGGGCTCACCACAATACAGAGGAAGAAGGTGGTATGTTTTGGTCTGTGTCTTGAAATCTGGGAAGTGTGACAACTTTCTTGTATATTTGGGGTTTTTTTGTGAAATTTGCCCTCAGCTGACATTTGAGGAGCAGGGAACACCTCACTGACAACTGAGACTCAGGGTGGCTGTAATCAAATGACAAAGCAAATCCTGCACGTGGGCTTGATGGAAGTGGAAAGAACAGATTCAGCCCTACAAAACCAAGAGTTAATAAAGGTCTTGCCAGAAGGGAGCAGATGAGCTCATTGCCTCATTAGTGCAAATATTGGCAATTACACACCAGTGTCTTCAGTCCTCAGCTGGGTGTGTTTGTGGACAAGCTGTGAAGAGAGAGGGGAAAAGTTGAAAGGGTGGAGCTTTGCCTTCCTTGGAACCAATTTGGAGAATGACCTATTTTGTCTCCTTTGAAGCCAGGGCATCTCGAGCTCTAAGGCAACTTTGAAGTAAGGTGTGTGTATTGTAGCTTTTGTATAAATATTTCGCCTGCAATGAGCCAGCTTGCTTATTTCTCTGCTCTTTGTTTTCTTTCACTCCCACACACTACTTAGATCACATTAGAGATGTATAGACGTGACTTCCACCTAATGCTGCTGTTTATTAAAAAAAGTGGTGTGTAATAAAGCTGTTTTCTCAAATGCACTACATATTTGCTGCTAATAGGAACAAATACTTACATGGCTTGGGGAGACATTACAGTGCAGTAAATGTTTGCCTGTTGACTGAGATGATGAATCAGGAGTTGTTTATTTAATGCACATATCCTTTTTTTGAGCTGTTTGTCACAGCATTTATATGCAGTGTGGCTCCTTGGCTAATGTATCTGGAGAAGGATACTCTGCCGCAGAATAAATCTTTCCCAGTTGCTGTCTGAACCTCTGGTGTGCTGCCACCAGCTATCCTGCTGGAGCCAGGCTGGAGCAGGGACACCAAGGTATCAATGGAGCAGCTCTGCTAGGAGGAAAGGCTGAGGCAATTGGGATTGCTCAGCCTGGAGAGGAAAAGGCTTTGGGGGTGACCTCATGGTGGCCTTCCAGTGCCTGAAGGGAGCCCACAGGCAAGATGGAGACTCTTGGCAAGGGCCTGGAGTGACAGGATGAGGGGAAATGGCTTCATGCTGACAGAGAACAGGTGTAGACCTGATATGAGAAGGAAGGTGTTCCCTGTGAGGCTGTGGCTGCCCCATCCCTGAAAGTGTACAAGGCCAGATTGGATGCAGCTCAGAGCACCTGGGGTAGCGGCAGGTGTCCCTGCCATGGCAGAGTTGGAACTGGATGGGCTTTAAGGTCCCTTCCAACCCAAACCATTGTGTAATTCTATGGTCCAGCCCTTCCTAGAATAGTGGTCGGTTGCCAGTGAGGCTTGCTGGGATGAATCCACTCAATTGTGCCTCTCTAGGATTATGATGTTTTATACTGACAATTTTGTTTGTAGCCAAACTAGAGAGTGAGGAAAAGGAGTACTTTGTGTGAAATGAAGGTGGTACTTGAGTCATAATTCTGAAACAGATTCAGTGTTGGGATTTAGAGAGTAAGCCTGCTTGAATTGAATTCACACTTGTATCACAGTAAATCCTGTCTCAGGACTGGGAAGAAGTGCTGCATCAGATAGTCTTTTGATTTGTTTGTACATATCTTAAAGATAATGCTCTTGTTTTAAATTTTTCAATTTCTGCTTTAGAAACCCTCTGACTGAAATCTAATAGAAGCAAGGATCCTTGAATTTGTCTTGAGCGCTGTCACTATTTCCAAAACACCCTTTGATTTTTGTGCCACAAGTCCATGTGGAGTTCAGATGCTTTTTATATCTAATCTTAGGGAAAGGAGAGTATTAATTTCAGAGTTGTTGTTCCTGTTGAATTAATTCAAGTGCAAGAGTGTGAAACTTACTGTTGAAAATGAAAGGTTATGCTGTCAGCAGTGACCAAGTACAAAGGAACTTTAGTAAGCCATCTGTTTCCTTGGCTCACCAGCTGACTTGTTTCCTCCTCAGTATTTTGTGGGGTTTTGAAAATGTTTTGCAGCACAGTTGGGTCAAGCCTAGTAGTTCCAAAGATACAAAATATTACAGCATTTGATAGGAGCCCTATAACTTCAGTCACCAATCTGTATTTCTGACAGCTGGCTGGGAGACTCCCTTTTCTATGAAGGCCATGAGAATTTTAGACACAGTTCATAATCTTGAAGGTTTGCAGCTATGTCATCACTTGTATCCCAAGTTGGATGAATGCTGTGCTGCAGTTAAATCTTTATGAAGTGGTGTCTCCGTTTTCTTCAGATTGTAACATGTGATTTAGATTAAAACACTGTGCAGGAAGATGTCCTAAAGGCTTAACACACTTGCTGAAGTGAGAGATCAGTCTTAGAATTAAAATACTGAAGACAAAAGTAAAATTTAAGGTGGAAGAATTATTTCAGTTAATAACTGAATAGTTGCCATTAACAAAATGTATCTTTGCAGGAGCTGACAAGAAGTGTGGATGAATGCTTTACCTCCTCCTATCTCTTCTCCAAGAAAACAAGTTAATTCCTTCTGTCTAATTCTCACCAATACAAAGAAGAGACAATTTGCTTTTTTCTGTGCTGTAAAGATTGCAGCTCAAGGAGAGATTGTAGTTCAGGGAGAGGTTGGGAATGTTCTGTAATTAGGCAAAATACCAGTTGTAGCATTCTGTGCTTCAGAACAATGTTTCTTTCCCTCATTTTTTCCCACCAAATTGGTAACTGTATTGCAGCAGGAGAAATTGCAGAGCAAGAAGCAGTTCCTGTTCTAGGCTGCTGAGAGTTCCTGGATGGAAGTCAACTGGTAATTTGTCTGGGAAACTGCAACTTGGGGGAATTTTGGGTTATCCAGAGTCATGATTTTGTGCAGTCTTGGTTGCCAGAAACAACTGCCTGCTCATCAATACTTTTACAAATTCCTGTGTTGGTGCTGTGCTGTCCCCTGACAGGTGAGGAGGCTGTGTGTGGGCTGTGTGTTTAGATAGCCCTTGTGGCATCAGGGTTTTGGCCTGTTTGACACCGATGTTAGGCCATCTTTTGGCCAGTCCCACGGAGGAAAATTCCTTGGTCTTAAACTCTCTCAAGCTCATTCTCAACACTGTCATCTTCACGGTTGTGGGACCTCTTTTATTTGTTTCAAGCAGTGATTATTATCACAGGGCATTCTTCTGGAATAGCAAAAGCATAATCTCCACAAGGGTTAGTCCCACAAAAAAAACAAACAAACAAAACACAAAAAAACCAAAACACTGGATGTTACCTCTTTCAAAGAAAGTCATGGGCTGATTTCAAACCCACTACCTGTTCCTTTTGGATTGAAGTTTTGCCCCAGAAGACTTTCACTTGATTTTTTTTTTTTTTTTTACTTGAACTTAGCATGAAATATTTTTGCCCATTTACAAATGGGAGGCTGCATGTCTTGTAGGATCTTTCTTCTTCATCAGTCTGAGGGAAGAGGCTTTTTGGTAGATACTAGGAAGCTTATTTCCAATAGCTAGTTCTGTGTTTCTAGTTAACTTTCATTTGGAACATGTTACTTGGCTCTGTACCAGAATTCTTCTAGTGGGGGAAGACATTCCAATTGCATCCCTGTTCATGCTTTTCTGGATGGTTTATAAACTTTCTGGATAGCTGGACTGGCTTCTTTGTGCTTGTTTGTTTGGCATTTTACAACCAAGCCTGACTAGCACTGACGAATTACAGTAATTTCACAATTATAAGCTGCACCTGATTATAAGCCATGCATCTGGGTAGCCGGAGAGACAGTGGAAATTGTCTATATATAACCTGCACCTGAATATAAGCCGCATCTTTTTTTTTTTTTTTAGTGAGGATCCATGTGCAACAAAGTAACACGTTAGTAATAGAATCTCGGTCACGGCGTTTGCTGTCAAGTTGCTCAATTTGCAAACAGTTTTCACAGACTGGTGAAGGCTTTAAAGGCAGCCCCAGGTGCCTTCCCCATGCTGTGGGACCCGGCACTCCTGCCCCCAGCGCTGGCTGCTGCGGACCTGCCTGCTCGGCAGCGGCAGTGCCTCCCTTCACGATGCGAAGCCGGCGGCTCACCCCCTTGCTGCACTCTGGAAGCCGGCCACCCGCTGCCTCCTCGCTGCAGGAAACCAGCTCCAGCTCCCCACCCGCTCGGCTATGGCATCGGCTCCAGGCGCCGCCCGCTGCCCCAAGCCAGGGAGTGCCTGTGCTGCCCATAGCACTGTCTGGGGAGACGCAGCAGCTCTCTCCCCAGCTGGCTCGCACTTCTGGTCTGGCCTTTCGCCAGAAATTGTCCGTAAATAAGACACACCTGATGATTAGCCACACTACTGGGTTAGGCAGCATTCTTCAATGAAAAAGGTGCACCTTATAATCATGAAATTACTGTAATCTTTATTAATGGTTTACAGCATGGGTGGAACAACCAGTCTGTTTGTCCAGGGCCCTACCTGGTGTCATAGTAGGGAAAATAACAAGGAACACAACTTGGCTGTAGTGCACAGGGAATGGAAAATCAAGGCTAAATGCCAAACTCCAAATGATGTTTGGTTATTGCTAATTACAAATGAAAGCACCCTAACTTTCAAGTGTACTAAACAACATGCTGGGGCTTCAAAAAGTCACTGACCTGTTTGGTCAAAATTCTGCTGCAGCAGGATTTTAGCCCTGATTTGAGGTGCATGATGCTTTTAGGCAGCGTGAAACATCTAAAAAGTAGAAATGAGGTGAAGTCAGCATCTTGATTTTAGCTCTCAGGTTTCCTGGTAATTTAACGCTTATGCAAGATGTCTTGCAAACAGCTGCATGGAATATTGTTTCTTCTTAAATTCTAGAAAGGTCCTTTGCACTTAGTCTGATCTCCTTGCCTTTTGTGAAGCATCAGCCTTTTCTGTGTGTTGTGACTAAGTTGTGGAGAGGTAGCTCAATAGTAGTGTATATATATATATCTATGCAATGTATGTATGTGTGTGTATATATATGCTGGATTTTCTTTTAAGCTTAAAAACTGAACAAATATCTGAAAGAATAAGATACTATCAGGCAATTAGGATAAAAGGGGGATTTAGGGAAAATGCTTAAAGCATGGTAAACAAGGTAATTGAGGAGGCTTCAGGTGAGGTAATGGACAAGTTGGGGAAGGAACGACAGATTTCCAGTGCTTGGTTCCAGGCAGAACTATTTGTGGCTATGGAGCTGATGGCTGACAAACTGGGGAAAAGCTGTGATCTCAGGCATGCTTTAGCTTGTGTGCCTCTCAGTAAATTAATTTTGCATTCCTATTCCCAGTCATTGCTGAAATAAATTATGCATAAGGTGAACTGGTTTTGAACTTAAGGGATTGGGAAACCTGGGGTGAGATTTTTTTTAATTTTCCCCCAAACCTTCCATTGGCTTCAGAAAGAAACTTGCACAGTATTAGAGGTAAGGCTTATTTTACCTCCTCTAACATAAAAGTGCAATATGCATTCTGGGCACAGATTTCAGGTCAAAAAATACATTTGGGGCTGCCAGATGACCCTCAGTGGGGAGGCAAATCAGCTTTTACTGGGTAAACCGAAGGTGCTATGGAGTTATATTTTGGAAGTAGAGATAAGCGTGTAGCCAGAAAATTTTTTGGTTTTCAGACCTCTCTGTAAACTTCCACTGCATAATGCTAGAAACCAAACCAGTCCTAGATCTATTTTTTTTTTACTTACTACAGATGAGCTTTACTTAAAAATTGAGACACAGTCAATTCAAGTTCTTATGTTTCTGGTGTATGTTTTTAGTGGCAGGTCCCCAAAGACCTGTGTGAGCACTTGTGGGGCACATGGAATCCCAGAGTCCATGGAGGAAAAGACCTCAAAGATCACTGAGTCCAACCTGTGATTAATCCCCACCTTGTCATCTAAACCAGAGCACTGATTGCCACATCCAGTTATTCCTTGAACAGCTACTTTAATTCACTGCTGCCTGTTGGTCTGAGGGATGCACATACCACAAATTCTTTATCTTATTTATTCTGTTAAAGCTATTTGTCCTGTAAGAAATGAATGGGAAGGTTTCCCCTGAGCCTGAACTGATTCAAAGGCACTTTTTTCAGATCATTTGCAGCTTTAGTGAATGCTTTCTTCTAACTTGGACATGTCAGAAAATATTTCCTTATTATATGATGCTTCTCTTTAGACTTTGCTTTTTTAAAAGATGGACTGTAGACAAACAAATGGCTGAACCTGATCAGCTCTGAGCACAAGAGTGTACATTGTGTGCTGACGGGGGGGAAAAAATGCATTTGCTGGCTTGCTAAATTGAGATAATACTTTGGACGTTGACAGACAGAAAAACAATTAGAGCTGTCAGATGCTTTGCTGACGTGTGCATTGTCACATGGAGAGATGGCTTGGTCGGTGCCAGGAAATCTGAACTGTTCAACCCTCAGCAAGTTATTAAGTTAATTAAGTTCCTTACAGCTGGGCTTGGAATGTGAGGTCTGTTTATTCATGAAGACAACTGGTCCAAGAATAAATAGCAGAGGTCACTGAGGCCTGTGAGGTGTTTTCTCAGTCACTGCTGTGTTACAGGCTGGTAAAAGATTTTCTTCTGTTTAGTTTATTGGTACATTAAAATGGTGTTAACCTGACTGAAATGTTTCTGTGTTTCTACATGGTTAACACTTGAGAAGATATAAGGTTTTTTGTATTACCTAGCTTTATGTGCGAAAATGTTTATCAAAACCTCTTTGGGTTTTCAGATGCTTGTTCATGTTTCAAAAGACTTTATGTATGCATTGATTTTCTTAAAAGCAGTCACTTTTCTATTGAGTGTGCAAGTCTAATTGAGATCTGGTTTTACTCAGATTTTTCATATACTTCTCAACAGGTAGATTTGGGCAGGGGTTTTGGGGGTGTTTGCTGGCCAAACTCTAATGCTTGGTGCTCTTTTGCTAAAGCTTGTCCTGGCAGTGTGGTGTGACCCCTGTGGCTCTAACAGGATTTGAGATTGGTGCTGCCCCAGCCTGTGAGGTGTGGATCTCCCAGGTGTCCTCTGCATCATGTGTCAGTATATTTCATCTGCTGGGTGAACTGTTTGGCTGTAGGTGGGAAGCCACTTTGCCCCTCTAGCTTGGGGGCTGCAGTGGTGCAGCTTTTGGATGCAGGAAGAGGTGTTCACATCCCCGGGAGAAAGTAGCGCTGGTTAGGCTATAAATGTGAACAGCAGTTAAGTAGTGTTCTCTGCACCATTTCTGCCTCGACATGGTATAGTTCTGTTAAATACATCAGCATCATCAGATTCCATGTCTCTCATGTAACCTTACCCTGCCTGTCTTCATTTATCTCCCCTAAATAATTTTCAGATCTCTTTTATTCCATCCCTATGTTATCCATTTCCCTGGTACTTAATTCTTAAAAAACATTCTTTAGTTTTATCACTTTATTCATATGGGATTACCTGAGTACATAAGCTTCTTTTATTGTGTTATCAACATTTATTTTCCTTCTCTCTATTTAAGCAGTTGTTTCATTAGGTTTTCATTATTTGATTTTGGTTTTTTGTTGATGGCTGGTTTTGGGATGTTTGCTTTTTTGGTAGTTTCTGGGTTTTTTGTTGTGGGTTTTTTTTTTTTGAGACTTACTCGTCATTATTGGTGGTTTGGTTTTTGTTCCACTTTTGAGGGAACATTCTATCTTTTGAAGACAGCAATTTTTGCTTGGTTTACGATCAAATTTTTTTGCATAGTATCATTGCAGTGCCTATGGTAAAACCTAGGAAAAGACATTAGACAATGTCTGGTTCCTCACAGAACCAATAAATACAGTGCTGGCAAGGGTTAAACCACCCCTACAGCACTTTCCCTGATGCATCCCCCCATTTGAGAGGGAGATAGAAGCTTTGTCTCCTTGCTTTACTTTCTGGGTACTAGTACGAAATGCACAGGTTTGTTGGGAATAAGGACCATCAGCTGCTTCTTCAGGGAAGCAAAAGTTGGACTGTCATGGATAGCTGTAATTAACAATGTTTATCCCTCACTTTTCCACAGCTCCACCTGCTAGAAATTATTGGACAAACACTGAAAGCATCTTTACTAGTCCCTGGAAACATTCAGGCAGCATATAAAGGAATAGGGGCACCTGTTACTGCAAACCGTTAGGAGTTTTTTCTGGAATTGTTTATTTAGTGCTATTTTTCTGGGTGCTCTTTCTGTAACAACTCATAAAATTTTAGGAAATAAACTGTACTGAAACTTTGGGTAGGTCTGCAGAAGAGGTAGACATTGTTAAATCATGAGATCCTAGAACGATGTCATAGAATTATTGAGGCTGGGTAGGAACACGAAATCCAACCTGTGCCGGATCCCCACCTTGTCACCCAGCCCAGAGCACTGAGTGCCGCATCCAGTCTTTGCTTGGACACCTCCAGGGATGGGAACAAACCTCCCAGCGAAGCCCTTTCTGATGTATGACAAGCCTTTCATGAGGAAATTCCTCCAGATATCCAGCCTGAGCCCCCACTGGCACAGGTTGAGGCTGTTCCCTGGGAGCAGAGCCCAACCTGCTCCTGGCTCTCCCCTCCTGTCAGGGAGTAGTGTAGAGCCAGAAAGTTTGCCCTGAGCCTCCTTTTCTCCAGGCTGAGCCCCTTTCCCAGCTCCCTCAGCTTCTCCTCATCAGACTTGTGCTCCAGCCCCTTCCCCATCTCTGTTCCCTTCTGTGGACCTGCTCCAGCTTCTCCACCAAGTGAGAAGCCCAGAACTGGACACAGCACTGGGATGAGGCCTCACCAGCACCCAAGACAGGGGGATGGACAGTCACTGCCCTGGTCCTGCTGGCCACATCATTGCTGACCCAGCCCAGGTGCCATCTGCCTTCCTGCCCACCTGGGCACAGCTGGCTCATATTCAGATGCTGTAGACCAGCACCCCTTGTCCTTTTCTGCTGGGCACTTTCCAGCCACTCTGTCCCCAAAATGTGTGGCTGTGTGGTTACTGTTGTTGTTTTTAAAGAAAGAGGAGGTTTTCCTACCTGATGTCAAGGTGAAATTGTCAACTTTTCAAACTGGTGATTCTTTGCTCTAAACACTAGGATTTTTCTCTGTTCCAGCTGCTGCTGGAAGTCAGCTGCGTTGTCTCTGGTGCTGCTGCAAGAATGACTTGACTGGTTTGCATTCATGGCTCTTGGATGAACTGGTGAACCATGGAGCTCAAAGTATGGGTGGATGGAGTGCAGAGAATCGTGTGTGGGGTCACCGAAGTCACAACATGCCAGGAAGTTGTAATAGCCCTTGCTCAGGCTATTGGTGAGTACTGCCAGATGGGAAGTGGGGTGAAGCTAAACCAGGGGAGGTGAGGGAGCACTGGATACCACCAGAGCAGAAAATGCAAAGCACAGTGGGATAATCTTGCAGTGTAAACTTGTAGCCTCAGATTCTTCACCTGCTGAAGAAAGACTGACAAGACATAAAAGAAATATTTTGAGATCTATAACCTTTCCTTAAGTAAAAATTTATTCTCTCAGTAATAATAATTATGCTGCCATTGGTTGTTGTAAATACAGCTTGGACTAAGGAAGGTGCTAAACTGTCAATATTCTCAGTACCAAAGAAAATATAAAAGCAGTGCAGTAGAATTGGTTGGCTAATGATCTTCATTGAAATGATACCCATTGTTAGTATCTTTAGCTACATTGGGAATAGTAGAGATCAATGAAATAGATCCTCTGACTCTGGCATGCCACATAACTCACTGGTCCTGAGAGGCTAACTTGTAAGTCTCTACACTGTTAGTCCACTGCTAATTAGAAAAGAAAAATAAAATCTTCCAGGCTTCACCACAGGAAAGTCTTGTCAGATATTTCTCAGTGGTTAAGGGCATCCTAAATAAGCCTCAACCTCATCCCATCAGTATTGCCTATGCTGATAATTATTCTTTGCTAAAATGTTATAATTGGCTTTACATACTATTTAAATTTAGGCATTCAAACCTAAGTTTTAACTAAAATTAATAGTTTAAAGGGGAGCTTCTGCATTTTTCAGTATGCCAGCAGTTTTGCAACATTGTATTAGCAGTCTGACTCAATTTGGAAATAATAATAATTTTCTAATAAAAAGCAAGTTAAGCCTACGAATGTCAGCAAGGTATTCTGTCTGTAAGCACAAATCAATTTTTCTGAAATTAATGTTAATTTATTTCAACATTAAACTTCTAAACATAATTTCCATCTACTTACATCTGATGGAGTGGAAGACTGGCACACTTCAAGAGGATTGAACAAATTGCTGGCATGTACTTATCTATAGGTACCAAATACCTTTTAAATTTTCATTTTAAAATTGTAGAAAGTCAGTTTGTCTCTTAAATCTTGTAGTTGATGTTCAACTGTTAAAATGTTTCTTTACTGGTTAAGTTGCAGCTTTTTTTTAACAGTAATTGATTCATCAATTGCTTCTATAGCTCATTTTCTGCCTGCAAGTTTCTTGAGAAACAATTCTGCTAGCATGATCATTTTCTAGTCATGATTAAGTGATACATACGTGTTTAGAAATAATGAAGTGATTTGTGATTGTTTTGTTCTTCACTTCGCTTCCAATATCCCAGTTCTAGACAGTAATTTAATGTTCTCCTGTATAATTTCTCCATGGGTTTTCTTCTGTACTCTCAGTTATTAGCCTGAACTCTTTAAAGACTCCCTCAGCCTTGGAAACACACACAGGTTTTGTCAGCTCTGCAGACTTCCTTTTCTGTAACATGTCACCAGTTTATCTGGGACAGGTGACTCTGCTTCCATGCTGAGGTAAATTTCAGCTGCAACCAGAGCCAAATCAAGATAATCCTCTGGAAATTCCTTCCCAAGGCAAATATCCTCTCTAGAAAACTCCCAGAGCAATTCCCCCCTCACTGGGGCAGCTAGGACAGTATCAAGCACCATATAAATTACACCTGTGTGCCTTGGCAGGGAGGGCTTTCCCAGCCCTCCTGTCAGGCCATTCATCAGGACAGAGCCATCTGGCTGCCCCTGTGATTTGGCTGTAGGTCCCAGCTTACCAGGACTAATTGTCACTCGAATTTGAATGGGACTCTATGAAAATGGATCCCTCTAGCTCTCACCTGACATTGGGGGGTGGAAAGTTGCCAGTCTTAGTTGGCTTCCTCCTTGCTTGGCTCTGATGGGATTTTTCCGCTTTGCAGTCTGGCTCTTTGAGCAGTCACATAACTTGGCTGCACTCAGGATTATTTTGTCTGTCTGTGAAGTTTGTGAGATGCTCCTTTTGTTTTATTGTCCCTTACTGTTTATTACTAGGTCTTGACTTAAAGCATGCAGCACACACAACAGTCTTCACTGAGCCTGAAATGTGAATTGCAAGAAATACATTATTTTCTTGAAGTGCAGTGTCTGGAATATCTGCAGACGGGCTTATTTTACAGCCATATTCTCTGAGGAAGACACAAGCCAGAGATGCCTGGATTAAGACATCTATACTTAAAAAGCTTCTCATGGACAAATAAAGCTGCCTCTCTTCTAGACATTTGAAAAATAAAGCTTTTGTTCTGTATTTCAAGAATAGGAAAATCAAGGTTAGTATAGAGCTGTGGCTAGAAGGCACCTCTGGACTGTATCCAGCTCTGCTGCTGAAAGCAGAACCAGGCAGAGCAAACTGCTCAGGACCAGGGGCAGTTGAGTTCTGGATGTGCACAAGGGTGGAGACCAGACTGTAGCAGTGATCACTCACCCTGGCAGTCATTGTGTTGTCCTTAAATGGAATTTCTTGTATTTTAAAAAGTGCCTTTTGCTGTCACTTGATCAAATGCAGGGCCCTGTCTCCTGATCTCTTGCTGTGATAAAAGCAACAAAAATGCACTTTCCAACTCTTGCCCTGTGTCATGAAAATTCAATAATAACTTCAGGGTACAAAAGTTTCTTGAGGATTTTGTTGGTTTGTTTTTGTGTTCTAGGGCTGTTTTGGCGTTAAAAAACCTCAAGTTATACTGGGCTATGAGCCTTTGTATGAGGTTCTGTCCCATATCCAATGTCTAACCCTTTGGCCATGGCATTCTGTCACTTAACTTGCCTGGTTAATGCTGCTTGATTCCTTAGAAATTGGGGCTTTTCCAGTAAAAAGTCTCTCTCTCTGGGGCTGTACTTCTGTTAAATAACATTTATGTTACCTATTCTTGCACTGTGAGTTCCTTCCCTTTCCCCTGCTGTCCATCTCTTGATCAGTGCAGAACAGGAAATGACTACCCAAAGTAAGAATTTTAGGGGTTTTTATTGGTTGTAGGTTTTTAAAAATATATTTCTTTAGGTTGAAAATAAATCTCAAACTCAAACACCCCCTCATTCGTTAAAACAAAAAAAAGTCGTTTCCTTTGGTGTCCCAACAGAGCTTATTTTTAAAAATGTGTATGTAATTTATTGAATGCAAGCGAGAATATTATTGGTTGGATGTAACTTTGGATACTAAAATTGTCTGTGTCTCTAACTTAGAAGGAGTTGGAATTGCCTTAGCTGGAGGGTGGGCCTCTGGAATTCTGTTCAAGACAGACATAAAACTATTCAGTTACAAGTTTCCAGAGAGTGAAATCATCTCTCACTGGGATCTTGAACACTTGATACTACCTTTTATGTGTTTTATCTAGGTCTGCTTTTTCTTTTTAACTCAAGCTCTTTGCAAGTGACTAAGAAGATTTGGCTTTTTAATACATATAGAAGAGGTGATTGTCTTATCATGAGAAACAAAGCCCTACCAAAACAAAAGTACACCTCAGCACATTGTTTAAATAGAGAACCATGAGTCTTCTTTTAAAAATATTTTTGCCAGGGGAGATAAGCTTTTCCAAGATTCGTCTTTCTCTCTCTTAGAAATGTGCATTTGACAGCACATTCTCCACTAAGTTTTCTGTGCATAATGTGAAAACCAGAATGGCTTCATATAAACATTTCTTGGTCATTTTGAGTCCTCTTCATAATTTGGACAACTGAAAGAAAATAAGAAGAGTTGTTGATGCTTTTCAACTTGGTGTCTGATGAGATGGTTGAATCCAGCCAAAGGTCTATTTTGAATGTATGTGAGCATAGAGACTCTTCTCAGAAAATCATTGTAATAGTGAGGGGAAAAGCACGTCTATCCTAAAAAATGTGAGCTAATCATTTTAGCTGATGGTTTAGGCAAATGTAGTTTAACTATAAATTTTTTAATGGGCTTTTATGAGTTGTTTTCCATTCAAACACAAAAAATACAACATCTTTCAAAGGAATGTGGTGACACAAATACACTGGTCCTGTTCCTTCAGAAGTGCTGCTCTCCCACTTCCAGCCCCCATGAGGATTTTTATTGCGTCTGTTGTGATTTCTTTTACCCCTGGAGCCCAGAACACATCTCCTCTACTCAGAATGACATGTTTGTTTCCTAGAAAGAGAATATTTCAGTCTAGAGACATGAAAGTAGAATTTCTTACCAAAAGAAACCTTCTGCCCTCCTTCCTGTAATTTTCTGTGGCAAATAATTAAATTGGCAGACTTACTTTAAATAGTGCTGTGGGTTTTGGTGCTTCTGGCTGCAGAATATGACCGGCAATTGACTGAACAAGATGTACAGCTGTCTCTTTTTAAACTTAAATGCAGCCATGAAGGTTCTTTTTTTTACTTATTCCAGTTAAGTATTTTTCCTAAAAGTAAATGGAGTATATTTATTAGAATGTCAATGCTGTCTCAACCATATGTTAGAGCATTGTAAGATTTAGCCAGAATTGTATCTGAAAAGATCAAACCACTTCTTTTACAAAACTTTATAGTGACAGGACAAAGGGGAGTGGCTTCACACTGACTGAGGAGCTTTAGATTGGATATCAGGAAGAAATTGTTCCCTGCTGGTGAGGGCCTGGCACAGATTACCCGGAGAAGCTGTGGCTGCCTAAGCCTTGGCAGTGTCCAAGCCTAGGCTTCATGGGGCTATGAGCAACCTGGGATAACGGAAGGGGTGGTCCCTGCCAAGGATCTGCTTAGCATTTGTTTTTTGAATCCAAATATTTCACTGTCTGCCACTTCGAATAGTGACATTAAGAGGGATAAGAAGTACAAGAAATCTGCGCTTTGTGGTGATCCCATATAAACTTTCTGGTTCAGAAATCTGGTGACAATAACATCATCAAGAGGGACCTGGGCTGCTGGATGTGCTTTTCCCCCATACTTTTCCCCAGCCAAACTTCCCCATTTTTTCATCTATTTAGGATACAGCTCTAAAATAAGTACCTCAGGGTGCTTGTACAAAAGACAGTTGAAAGTATGAAGTGATAATTGAGAGCTTTGTTCTGTCAGGCTGTGATAAACTCCAGCATGCACTTTTTTTGAGAGCACGGATAGTAGTGATGAACTACGGCTTCAGTCCTGGTAAAGACATTGAGAGATGGCTGTGTCTGGAGCACTCAGCAGACCTTCAGTGGAGCCTGTATATGTCTGTGGGTATTTCTTCCTAGGACTGGATTCTTCCCCTCACTCATTATTTTCTATTGCATTTCATACCCGTGGTTGCAAAGTATAGATGAATTAAGAAAGCTGAGTAATGCAACCTGTAACTTCTATTTTGAAGGGTTGTTTTTTTTTTTCTCTTGAGTATTTAATGAGTTCTCAGGTAGCAAGAAAGTGGTGGGGTTTTTTGGTTGTTTTTTTTTTTTTTTTAATTGCTAAGGATGTTAACTTAAATATCACATAATGAATGACATGTCAGCGTCTTATTTCAAAGATACGGAGTTCAAACCATCCTGGGTTGATTAAAATTGCCAGCAATTACTTTTCTGTCAGTGCTGTTAAACATTCAGGAGTTAATGCTGTTGTTTCCTTTGGTAAGGTAGAGCATTTTTACCCATGTGTTCCACGTATTGAGAGTTCTTAGAAGATTTTACCCACATGCAATTACTATTATTTTTTTTTTTTTTTTCTTTTTCTTTTTGCATTGCCTTGTTAAGGAAGATAGCCTAGGGCTGGAAGGCTGTCTCTGGGAAACCAAGTGGGTCAGAAAGCTGTATCCACGTTGTGTAGGGTGTGTGTTTTTCAGTGCTCTGGGCAGTCTGGGTTTGGCTTGAGCAAAGTGTTGGCAGGTCTGGCTTTACCTCCATGGAGACCTGTGTGCAAACAGGTGACTGTGTTTATTCTTATTCTGCACAGAGATGAGTCTGAGATGCTCATTCAGCTCAGGACTGAGAGTAGTGCAACTTCCCTGTCTTAAAACTTGTATCATAGATGCAGATTTTTTAAACTTTCTTTCCCAAGACTGTTCACAGTGCCAACTTGTAGGGCAGGCTCTTGGCACAGCTGCTGTGCAGCAGAGGTGATGGAATCCCTGGGGAAAATGGGAGCTAGGAATGTGCTTACCAAGGAACTTCCTTGGCACTGAGTGCATTCTGGTGGTCTCAGGGAAAGAGGAGAAACTGTGAGCAAGACTGCCCTGAAGGGTTTGAAAGCAAATCCTGTGAGGAGCAGCTGAAGGAGCTGGGGAGGCTCAGCCTGGAGAAAAGGAGGCTCATGAGGGAACTTCTGGTTCTGCACAACTCCCTGACAGGAGGGGTCAGCCAGGGCATGTCAGGTTCTGCTCCCAGGGAACAAGGGACAGGGCAAGAGGAACGGCCTCAAGCTGTGCCAAGGGAGGGTCAGGTTGGATATCAGTAGGAATTCCTTCATGGAAAAGATTGTTAAGCATTGGAAGAGGCTGCTCAGGGAAGTCTGGAGTCCCCATCCCTGGAGGTGTCCAGGGAGTGACTAGATGTGACACTCTGGGCTGGGTGCCAAGGTGGGCAGGGCATCAGGCACAGCTTGGGCTCAATGATTTTGGGGGTCTTTTCCAGCCTGAATGATTCTATGATCTCTTGTGACAAAGATCTGCTCCTGCTCACCCCAAACCCTTTTTCTAAGGAAGGAGAGGTACCCTCATGTTCAAGCCTGCTTATCTTACCACTTTTCCCAGAACTGATGTGAGACAAGGGCAATGAGTCACCTGCTTCCACTGACTCACTGCTGTAGGTCCTGGCTCTGAAGCATGGGAGACACTTAATGGAAAGACGGATCTTGCTTGGTGCTTGGCATGAACATTTATAGCCTGATGGGAAAGATAAGGCACAGATACATTTCTTCATGGTGTATAATGCTACCTACATAGCAAAAAAAAAAGAAAAAAAAACCAAACCAAACAAACAAAAAAAAAGTAGTGCCTGAAATGCTTCTAGAGAGTGATGGACTTTTGGGTGGAAGTAATGGGATGAATCATTTCTGTCCTGAAAATGGGAATGATGACCTCTCAGGTTACAGTCCTGCCAAGAGTGTTGCTACTGCTGCTTTCCTTTGGAGTTTCATTTTTACTTTTGGCAGCAGAAATGGTTGCTCTGTCTACTGTGTCAGCTGCAGATATTAAAGCATACAGAGAAGCTTAAAGTGAGTAATGTTGTGCTACTACTTTCATGGAGTATAATTTAAAAATCTGCCTCTTGAGAGTCTAAAAAAATGTTCATTACCTTGTACCTATATTTCATTAGTTTAATTACTGTTCATTGTGATGGAATCTGTGTTTAATTTAGAAATTACATCAATCCCAAGCTAACACTACAGTGGCTGGGCACATGGCATGGGCACTTGGGTCCAGAGTTCGTTTGGCTGTGCAGCAGAGCCATATTTAAGACACTGAGTGCAGTTTGACACTTAATGTCACAGGAAATCCAGGTTCAAACCACTCATGACAGCTAATTGCAGGCTGTTAGAACATCAGCATTCTGGAGTACATATATTTCCTACTTTGGTGTCTCTCAGTTTTGAAATAGATTATTCTTTTGAAAGTATTCCTGTATTAATAGAACTTGTGCTAAGTTTGTGTGCTTAGGGAGCTGTAGGTGGAAACTTCATCTATTAACCTGAAACTGTCCTTTGTGCAGATGCAGTGTGCTTTAGGGATGTAAATATTTATCTACATCTGTTGTTGCTTGTCATTTGCTCTCTACAAAACAGATACAAGTTCTTGGTGATTGTTTTGAAATGGTAATACCATATGGTACAAGCAGGGTTTCCCCATTCTGGGGACCATGGAATAATCACAGAGTGGCCTGAGTTGGAAGGGATCCTAAAGATGATCCCATTCCAGCCCCTTGCCATGGGCAGGGAGACTTTCCACTGTCCCAGCTTGCTCAGAGCTCCATGTAGCCTGTCCTTGGACACTTTCAGGGGTGGGGCAGCCACAGCTGCTCTGGACAACTGGTGCCGGGGTCTCAGCACCCTCACAGGGAAAAAAATTTTCCCAATATCCCATCTAAACCTGCTCTCTGTCAGTGTGAAGCCATTGCCCCTTGTCCTGTCACTCCATCTTTCGTGTGGGCTCCCTTCAGGCAGTGGAAGGGCCACCATGAGGTCGCCCCAAAGCCTTCTCTTCTCCAGGCTGAACAATCCCAGTTCCCTCAGCCTTTCCTCCCAGCAGAGCTGCTCCATCCCTCTGATCCCTTGGTGTTCCTGCTCTGGCTCTAGCAGCTCCCTGTGCTGGCCCAGGGCTGGATTCAGGGGGGTCTCAGCAGAGCAGGGCAGAACTGTCTTTCCCCTGCTGCCCCTAAAGCAGTGGGACCTGAAATAGGGTGCAGAGATTTTGTGCTTTCTCCAGCCCTTGAATTCCAGTTTTCTGAAGAGGAAACCACAGAACACAGCACTTCTTGTGCTTTTTTGGGCCTGACTGGATGATTTGCTCTACCATTCACATCAATCAAGGCTTTGATATAAGTACAGTAATATCACAATTATAAGCCGCACATCCGGTTAGCCATGGACACCACGGAAATTGTCCATATATAACCTGCACCCGAATATAAGCCACATTTTTTTTTTTTTTAAAAAGTGAGGATCTCTGTGCAACAAACTAACGAGTTAGTAAAAGAATCACGGGATGGCGGGTTTGCTGTCAAGTTGCTCAATTTGCAAACAGTTTTCACAGACTGGTGAAGCCTTTAAACACAGCCCCAGGTGCCCCCCCCATGCCGTGGGCCCCAGCACTCCCGCTCCCAGCACTGGCTGCTGCGGCCCCTGCCTACTCAGCAAGGGCGGTGGCTCCTAGCGCACTGCGGGCCGGCCCTAAGCTATGGGCGCTGCGGGAACTGCGGGGGCCGGGCGGCCACGCAGGAGCTGCATGGGCTGCGGGGGGTGGGCAGGCGTGAGGGCCGTGCGGGCCACGGGGGCTGCGCAGCCTGGGGGCCAGGCAGGCACGGGGGCTCTGCAGGCCGCAGGGGCCGGGTAGTCACAGGGGCCATGCAGCCGTGGGGGCCAGGCAGCTGCGGGGACCATACGAGCCATGCGGGTCTCGGGAGCTGCGGGGGCTGGGCAAGCGCGAGGGCCGTGCGGGCCACGGGCCGGCCCCCAGTTGCGGCGCCACGTGGCAGCGCTCCCCTGCATCCTTGGCACCCCATGAAGCCCGCTCCCCACCTGCCTGCTGCTGCGCGGCAGCTCTCTCCCTGGCCAGCTCGCACTTCCGGTCTGGTCTTTCGCCAGAAATTGTCCATAAATAAGCCACACCTGATGATTAGCCGCACCACTGGCGTAGGCTGCATTCTTCAGTGAAAAAGGTGTGGCTTATAATCGTGAAACTACTGTATTAAAAAAAAAAATAAAAAAAGTCCAGTGTGTTGTAGTTGCATTTCAAGAAAAGTCTTATTTCTGAAGTTTTAGGAGGATTCACTGCTGTACCTTCCCTGGAGAAACTACAAATTTCTGGATAGGATTCAACATAAGATTCAACATAATATACAGCTGGGGGGAAAGATTGTAATTTCAGGAATGCCACACATTGCTAATATATAGCTGTTACCTGAATGCCACTGTAACTTAATTTTTAAAATAATAAGGTTGCATGAATGAAGGTGGACTGAGTTCTGCCAGGTGCTTTTTGTGTCCAGAAGCTTGTGGACAACACACAGGGCAAGAATCAGCATGCAGGCCTTGAACTGTTCCTTGTCAACAACCTGGGCAAGCTGCTCTCTCTGCAGTGGTGGCTGCACATCAAAACCAGCAGTTTGCTACACGGATGCCTGTGTTCTGAAATACTGTCATTAGTTCTGAATTAACTCATTCACCCTTTCATTTCTGAATTAATCCCCTCTAATGCAGGCAAACATCACAGTTGTGGTTGTCTGGGTGTTGTTAATCTGCATCATGCACAGGCTGAGCACTAGACCTGGGTAATGATCTCAGAAGAGAACAGCTTTGTTTTAGAGCAGTCCTGAGCTCCAGGTGTGGTTGTTGAACTGTGCAAGTATTACTTGTACAAAACACTTTCTTTTATGTGGATCTTGAGTGCTGAGTTCATTATTTAGGGCTACAGTTCATTTGGAACCCTAAGCTAAGGTGAAAATAGTTCTTGGCAAGTCTGTGCTTAATTCTTTAATTCACTTTTGGTCAAGGTTGTTAGAGCCTTATTCTCTTCCCCTCTCCTTTTTCTTTTCCTCTTCTTCTTTTTGTCTCCTGTTACATTTCTCTTAAGGAATGAATTCAATAGCAGAGTGAATAGCAACTGCACTCTGCTTGCTCCCCTAGTGGTACCTACTCCAGCTGGCACTTTCAGGACTTCTTTGAACTTGACTGGTTCTGACACAACATGAACATTAGCAGCACAACTATGATTACAAGGTGGAAGCTTCTAAGATGAACAAAACCGAGCAGTGGAGTGCAGCCTTTGTCCTGGGGTATGTTTTTACTAATTTTTTCTTCTCCAGGATTTATTGTTAATATGCTATGGCAAACAGTAGTAGCAAGCAGCAGTGCTTACTACAGACTATAAATCTTCATGGATCAATTAGCAATATTGTGAGTTAGCAAAAATCTCTCAATTTGTACCATATACCTTCATAAACTTGATTTTGTAGAGATTTATTAGAATAAGCCTTAAATCTGTTTCTCAGAGTGTTAGCCAAGCATGTTAGTATGCTGATAGGTTTAGGGGTTTTTCCTCACTTTTTTCCCCCCAGTCCCTACCCTGAGTCATTTATTTATACAGCATCTGAGGTGGTCAATTTTTGTTCTCATGCTGCCTGCCCTGTTTTGCCGACTTCCATCACCCAAATCTTTCAGCCTTCACTCCTAACTCGGAAGTGAACATGGGCGTTTTGGTCTCTGACTGGGCCAGCCAATCCCTCTGGGATGAGCATGACCAAAGGCACCTGTTCTCCAGGTGGTGCCTCTGCAACAATATTTGATCTTATTCTTTGCTTTGTGAGCTAATTGTGAGAAAGTGAGAGCAGAGGAACATTTCCAGTGCAGTAGTTGTAGCTCGGGAAGCTCTTCAGAAGGCACTGTCTGGTTTTAGAGGGGTGCATGGTATGTTGATCAGCACAGTGCAGCTTGTTTTCTACAAATCAGAAGTGAGGAGTCTGTGTGAGTGCTGTAACTGGAGATCAGGGGCAGATTTCCATCCTGAGATTAGGATATTTTTGTGTGAGAAAAGTGTGATGATTGGGCAGATAGTCTAAGGTTAGAGAACACATTGAATGCATAACCACTGATAACTACATTTCTTCCAACTCCTCCCCTTTGAGCTGCATATATGACAGGTATTTCAGGCTTTTATGTGCAGAAATAAATCATTGGAACGATCATTTCTCATGAAAATGAATATAGGTAATGTATTGAAGTCGCTAACGATGTTTTTAAGGTTAAGGCAATTGTGGAGCTGTTCAGAAATTCATTAGCATCAAATGCTTTAAAAACAGTTGATCTTTCCCACCTTTGTGTAAATAATGTGGCTTTTAAGTGAGGTTACTTTGAAACTCTTCTGGAGTGGGAGACTGCTGTATTTCAGAGTAGTGAGAGTGCTTAGAAAAATATCCCATAAGGGGTGTTGGAGGAGGAAGTCTACTAAGCTGAATTTAAGTGTGTTTGATAAGAACACAAATGAAGCAATGAACATAAGTTGTCAGTAGAGTGTTAAGAAAAACTCTCAATACTTACGAAAGGACTCGAGCTTCTTCCTGAAGGCTGGATTACCCCTGTGGGGATGTGGGAGCTACTGTTACAGACGATGAGATTGTGCAGGGGGCCCAATTGCTCGTTTGCAGTTCAGACGGCCTCTGCTGCTCCTGTCCCTGTGCTCTCCTCAGCGAAGGTTTGTCACAGCAGCAGCGCTGCCATGGGCATCACAGGCTCAGGCTGCACCGGTGTCTGAGAGAACTGGAGGGCATGAACAGGGGAATTGAGGCTGTGTCAGTCATTAACAGCTGCCTCTGATTGATAAAAGTTTAACAGCAAACACACTGCCTCCACATGTGATACTTCTGCATGACTGTATGAAAGATCTGGGACTCCTGTTCTTGTTTTTTTGGCATTGGGTGTATTTATGTGGTGGTTACCAACACTGCTGGGTCACTTCCTTTATTCTTCCCTGTAAGTGTGGTGAGGCCCTGGCACAGGTTGCCCAGAAAAGCTGTTACTGCCCCATCCCTGGAAGTGTCCAAGGCCGGGCTGCGTGTGGCTCTGAGAACCTGGGATATTGGAAGGTGTCCCTGCTCATGGCAGCCGGTTGGAACTGGATGATCTTTAGGTCCATTCCAACCAAAACCATTGTGCGATTCCATGATTCTCAGTCCCTCCCAGCCTGCCGGCAGTTCCGCCGGTTCCCACGGTGTCGATCCTTCTTCACGGCTGCTGCTCCTGCCCTGTGCGGGTTGAGAGGCGAACTCGGTGATGTGCGGGCACCCCCGGTGAGGCAGCGTGTGCTACGGCAGGGGCGGGTGCGCTGGAACAGCCTGTGCGGGGCGGGACAATCCTGTCCCGGTGCTGGACCCCCCGTGTCCAGGTGCTGTATCCCGGTGTTGTCTCCTTGCGTCCCGATGTTGTCACGGTGCTGTCTCTCTGTATCTCGGTGCCGTTCCGGCGCTGTTCCCGTGTCCCGGGGCCGTCCCTCACGGACGGCGCGGTGGCGCCTCCCAGCGGCCGCGCTGACGCTGTGCTCCCTTGCAGGCCGCACCGGGCGCTACACGCTGATCGAGAAGTGGCGGGACACGGAGCGGCACCTGGCGCCGCACGAGAACCCCATTGTGTCCCTCAACAAGTGGGGACAGTACGCCAGCGACGTGCAGCTGATCCTGCGGCGCACCGGGCCTTCCCTGAGCGAGCGGCCGACGTCGGACAGCGTGGCGCGCATCCCCGAGAGGACTCTGTACCGGCAGAGCTTGCCGCCCCTGGCCAAGCTCAGGCCGCCCGGGGACAAGGCCATGAAGAGGAGGGAGCCGAAAAGGAAATCCCTCACCTTCACCGGCGGCGCCAAGGGGTTAATGGACATCTTCGGGAAGAGCAAGGAATCCGAGTTCAAGCAAAAGGTGCTCAATAACTGTAAAACAACAGCGGACGAGTTGAAGAAACTAATCCACCTGCAGACAGAGAAGCTTCAGAGCATCGAGAAGCAGCTGGAGTCCAATGAAGCAGAGATCCGCTACTGGGAGCAAAAGTACAATGCCAGCCTGGAAGAAGAAATCCTCAAACTGGAGCAGAAGATCAAACGGAATGAAGTGGAGATAGAAGAGGAAGAGTTCTGGGAAAACGAGCTGCAGATCGAACAGGAGAACGAAAAGCAGCTGATGGAGCAGCTTCAGGAGATGAGGCAGAGGATCCTGGAGTGCGAGAGCAAGCTCAAGGACTACATGTCTCAGATCCATGACATGGAGAGTGGCCTTGAAGCAGAGAAGCTGCAGAGAGAAGTTCAAGAGTCCCGAGTGAACGAAGAAGAGGTCAAGGAAAAGATTGAGAAGGTGAAGGGAGAAATTGATATTCAGGGCCAGCAGAGTCTGAGATTGGAAAATGGCATTAAAGCAGTAGAAAGGTCTTTGGGCCAAGCTACCAAGCGATTACAGGTAAGACTGCCTTTTTATTCATAGCTAGAGAAAGTCAAAGACTGTGACTAATTTTTCTCACACAATTCTGAAGCCCATGAAAGATAACACTAGAAAGTTTCCAAAGTGAATCGGGGTCAAGGGGAAATATGTTGCTTTCATTTTCAAATCATATTTGTGGGGTTTTTTCTGAAGAGCAGACAGATTTTTTCACCTGTGTTTGACTTGCTCATTCAAACTGTCTGAGAAGAAAAGCAGTAATTTGCACCATTGTAGCCTTTTCTGAGAATCAGCTTCTGATCTTTGCTAGGTTTGTCTGCCACTAAAAGAGATGAATTACAAAGAACAGTCCAAAAGCAGCACCTGGAAAGGTATAGAGCTAAAGTACCTGCAACCTTACAGGGCTTTAGTTTTAAAGAACAGCATCCCTCTTTTCCTGGATGACTCACTGGTGTTCAGGATTTTATCTTCTCTACACCTCAGTCATTTGTGACACATGTGTCAAAAGAGAATCCAGTCCCTGTTTCCTTGCTAAAGTTAATGATATCACCTAGAATGTGATAGAGCATGAAAGAATAAAGGAACTCCAGCTGCTAGCTGGATGAGGTGGAGGAAAGATTGGAGCTCCTAGGATTTTTATGTGCCATATAAGATAGGCTTAAGATACCACACATCAGTTGGAGTTATGGTTTTTGCTGATTCCCAGGATTCGCAGTTTGTATATTCTGCAGCACTGCAGTGGCATTAATGTAATTCCACTGTGTAAAGGAATTTCATATCCTTACTCCTGCCTTAGAACGATGTCAGTATGAGCTGTTTTTACTAGATTGGGGGCAGGAGGGAAGCAATCTTTTCATCCAAAGCAAAGTGGATGAAAACTGTAAACAATTTTTGGCATGTTTATCTGAGCTAAGTTTCCAGACATGCTACTCTTAAGGATTTGCACTGATGGAAAGTTTCAAGTCTTCTTTGTGTTTTATCTATCCTCAGTCACATTTACTGAAGCTATGATGGAGTTCAAAATATTTCTGGCTTGGTTCTTTTCATAGTCTAGGTTTTCTTGGGAAAGTTCCCGTCCAATTCAGATCTTCCAATCTTGTTCTAAACCTAAAGGTGCACAAATCTGGAAGTGCACAAGAAAATAAACTTGAGCTCTGCATTATGGAGCTTTGGGAAGGAGGAAATAGACAATTACTTGATTGCATACCTAAAGTTAAAGATAAAGCTGCTGAAGCAGCTCAGCCTTTGTGTGTGGGAATAGTAATAATGCAAGACTATTGTAATCTATCAGAGCTGTGAGGTTTGCATGTCATGATAGAAGTACAGAGAAAGATCCTAAATGATCATCTGTACTTTGAAGGGGTGGGGAACCAGCCAGGCTTTGGCTTCATTGCCCAAAACCCTTGCAGAGTGAGAAGGTTCTGGCCAAATAAGTTTAAATAGAAATGCCAAAAACAAGAAGATAAAATAATTTTACTACTTTTAAGACCAAAAGAACTGTATTAGCTGTTCAAGCCATGCTGGATACTTCAGGAAGAAGTAAGACTTGGTGCCAGACTGCTGCTCAGTTGATTATTTTTTTCAGCATTCACACTATCACCTTTATTTGCTGATGTGCCAGAGTTTTTCTCAGGTGGTATGAGAAACAGCTGCTAGTCATCCAAGAAGAAGTATAAAAATAAAATATATTAAGAAAAACCCAATTAGGGTCATGGGTTGGACTTAATGATCTCAGGAGTCTTTTCCAAGCAAATTGATTCTGTGATGCTAGTAAGTTACTGTTGACTTGGTTTTTAAATTACAAGATTAAAACACCTCTCAACTCTTCAATTTGCATTTGAGCCTTAAAAATTGGAGGCTTTCTCATCAAAAGGAGAAGCATGAGTTGCCCAATTATAAATATGGTCATGAAATGCTGCTTTATTTGCTCAGCAGATGTTTTCTGTTTCCTGGCAGGACAGGGAACAAGAACTGGAGCAATTGACCAAGGAGCTGCGCCAGGTGAACCTGCAGCAGTTCATCCAGCAAACGGGAACCAAGGTGACGGTGCTGCCGGCAGACCCCGTGGAGGTGGAGGCCCCGCATGTGGAGCTTGAGAGAGGTGAAGCCCGTCTGAATGCTTTGGGATGGAGGGAGAGAGAGAGAAAGGGTGGGTGGTGCCTTTACTGTGCTCAATGCTGGCACTCCTAGGTGAAGTGAATGCTCCCTTAGTGAAGACATTAGCAAAACGCTAAAATGCAATACGCGTTGTGGAGCACTTCTTTTCATTCCAAGGGTTTAGCAGGCTCTAAATAAAGAACTCTATGTGGAGAACTTTTCTCCCACTGTGCCCGGGCATGCATTTGTCCCATCAGCAAGGCATTAAGCCTGCAGCTTTCCAGAGTGGCTGCTGTGTCTGGCTGCCAGCACAGAACGTGATTGTGCATCTGACGTTGCTGGTTGTCTGGGTTCTTCCTCTTCTGGTGGGAGTGTTGTCAAAGCAGAGAAAGGAATGTGTCTGGATCCCAAGAAATCCCAGACAGCAGCCGCATGGGAATAGGAGCCAATCTAGCTGGGCTGCCAGCCATGCAGAAGTTCTGCACAGATGGCTGTAACAGTGGGTGCAAATTGATTTTGCCCCCAGTGAGATCAGTGCAGCTGCACATGCCCACATCTGGATCCAGAATTTCCTGGGCAGAACCACAGGAGCGTTTTGACTGCGTGTCAGAGCTGCGGCACCAGCACTCTTGCTTCCAAGGGGCTCTTTGTCTCGGCATTCTCGTGTGTTGGGTCTGTCCCTCCGCTCAGAAAACTTTACAACCAAAAGGCACTGGAAGGACAAGGGGATGGGGAGAGAGGAAAAGACAACTAGGCCTTCAAATGCAGCACTCTTAAGTGGGCAGGAAGCTCAAGCTTGGAGTTATGTTGCAGGTTCAAGCTTTCTGCACACCACCACATAATGTGTGTCTGTGTACATGTTTCTCTTGGGAGGGTAGTTCTTTTGCGTGGGTTTTGTTCTGTTTTGAAATGAATAGGAAGTGTGGACCTTAGATCTCCTCACTTCCTAGCAGGCACATCAGTAGTTTGTTACATGTGGAATTAGGTTTTCTGTATTGCATTAAGGAGGAGAAGTGTATTCCTGCTGATGACTTTCTAATTGCCCTTTTTCTCATGCAGAGCCAACCTTTCAGTCTGGGTCACTGAAGCGCCCTGGCTCATCAAGGCAACTCCCCAGTAACCTTCGGATCCTACAGAACCCCCTGTCATCTGGTTTTAACCCGGAGGGCATTTATGTATGACAGTACATACCTCTTCTAGAGAGGACCTAGCAAGGTACCCCGGACAAGATACACTTTATTTTATTCTGCCAATGACGAATGAAAGAAGTTTGTCATGTTTTGGTTTTTTTGTTACACCACCGTATTATTTTTTCTCCCTCCAACACCGCTTGGAGCCATACCCTGTGCACTGATGCTAAAGAGACAGGAACTCTCTCGATTCATAATTGGCAAGGATGACCTTGCTGTCAACACAGCTTAAGTGCAAAAACCTTCATTGTTTTTGCCACTTCAGAAGTGTTTGGCAAAGTATTGTTCCTTGTATAGGCTTAAATGGAAGACTGAGGGTGAAGGAAACAGTGTATGCAACTTACCTGAGGTTTAATTTATTCCCTTTAATCAATGGACCTGTGAATGCTGACCTTTTATATTTTTATTTTTAACTTGTGAATTATCACGAATGGCTGTGTGTCAGTCTGAGGAGGTGACTTTGATTTGTGTGTACCAACATCCCTCATCTGATCAAGTACAGCAACCTGCAATGCAGAGTTCTGAGGGATGCTGAACCATTGCAGTGGTTTCTCACCACTAATTTTGTTCATTTCTGTTGTCAGTCATCATATGTCATGTTCCATCCATTGCTACCTTTTAAGGCTTGAAAAGTGAGCTTGTGGGATTTACTTGCTGTTGTATCTGCCTTGAATGAAGCACCTAGTTCAAAAGACTTATGAATTTTAAACCTTGGCTTGGTAAAAATATTTCCAGCGTATGATTGAGGATGCACTAGTTAGATGATATTTTATTATATAGAATGTATATTTGAAATATTTTGCCACATTGTATATGCCTTTTGAGAAAAGAACAATGTAAGAAGTTGTCTTCATATATCTTACCAAAAGAGAGGAGGCTTTCACTGTGTGTGATTTTGTACTTATTTTTTCCACTAGCCATTACAGTGTTCTTGTTTTGTAACAAATCTTGCTCTTGGAGGGGAAGAAAGACACAACACAAATGAGTATCCACTTCCAGCCTTCCAGAATCCACTCAAGTTGTGTGAAGGGAAGAAACCTGATAGAGTCCCGTGAAGTCAATAGCAGAGTTCTTATTTATAGGAGTGAGGCCAGGATTTCATTCAGGTCCCTGGTGGAGACCCTTGGTCCCTTTGAGAGACAGTCACTGACAGAATGTAAAGCTTCCAAGCAGAAAATTCACACATTTGGTGGTCATCTTTTACAGAACATACGAAAAGAGAACATGATCACATCTTGATGTTGCTGTAATGCAGTCAAAGCTAAGAAAGAACCAGACAAAAAGGAGTCTCTGCAGAAAGTAGCCACTCACAAATAGCTCATGTGTTGCAGGCTTTGAAGTGAGATGGCTGCAGGGGACAGCAGGTTTGTGGAGAAGGAAGCTGGCATCAGTGGGCACACTGTAAACATGTGGGGCTGGCCTCATGGATGAGTTAGGCAAGGGATGAGCCTTCTCTGGTTTGGATTTCCTGTTCTAACAGCAACTCACAGCATCATTCCCACCTTGGGAGATCCCCGGGGCATGAGGGGCACTGCAGCGCTGAAGACTTGGCCTCCTTGACAGGGTCAGGATTTTACCACTGCTAGGAAACTCCAAGCTTTTAACCTCAGAAAAATACTTAACTCCTAGCATCCTCTTGTGTTGATTCACTGTTGTGCAGATAAATGTTAATTTAAGTCTCCTTTCCTAAAAAAGGAGCTTCCTGACAAATGGAAGTTTTGAAAGATATAGCAGAAGATGAAGGATTGAGTGTTTAATGCAATTTTTTTCCTTTCCACTTATTAATGGCATCATATATTCTAAAAATGCTGCTGTATTTAGACTAACAGCAACAGATAAGGCTGTGAATATATAAAGGACCTTTCCAAATGAACTATGAATTTTTACTGTTTAACTTATCAGGTCTTTTTTTTCTTTCATCTTCCCTTGTGAGCAAACTGGAAAATGAGATACTCCTGCCTGAGGAACCTTTGCAGTGCTCACCCATTTTACTGTTAGTTTATCACAATTCTGTGCTCATGTTTACTGTGCCCATAACTTTATATTAAAAAAAAAAAAACACTAAAAAATGTGTGTACATATATATATATATAAAGTGTAAAGTATACATAGTTTGGGGACAATATCTGTCCAAGGTACTTGAGCATATATGCCTTACATTCTGGGTTCAATTCACAGGCCCTCTCCAGTGGATATCTTGCATCTTCAGCACCTCTTGATGTTAAAGAACCAAGGCACTCAGCACCTTGCAATGTCTGGCCCAAATTATGCTGCATGGGGGCGGGGAGGAAACAGTCTCATTCTGAGATGAAGTATTTTTAAGGCAGATCAGCATATTTACCCCAGCTAATGTTTTTTGTCACATTCTGTGACTGGTCCATCTCCCACAGATGTCAGTTGGAGCTGAATTGCGCTCTTGCATCATAAAACTTGCTCTCTTTCTCTGCCAGGTTGTTCTGTAAGATGGAGGAAGGAGGAAAAGGATTGAAAGGAAGAGTAAGAACAGCTTTGGAGGACTTGAATTACAGTTTTGTCATAGAATCAAGGGAGGAATTTACCATTTGAGTTAAAAAGTAGCACCTGCTGACTGCTGCAGCTGTTGGACACAGGGGCCAGCCTGGAGCTGGCTCAGGAGTGACCACTGCAGCACTCCAAGTGGCCTCTCCTTGCCAGGGCTTTGTCACATGTCAAGGTGATCTGAAAAACGTTTGCAGCTTCAGCCACTTCTGTGGCCAAGGTATCCAGACCTGCCAGTTGTGAGACACGGACAAATTCCCCTGCCCCACCATATTCCACTTGCTTATTAAATTTCACTCAGGCTGAAGTTCTGTAGCATTTTCACCCTCTCTGTAAATAAACCAAAAAGAAATGGCATGCCCTTGCATTAAATGTGAATTGACCCATGTGTAACAGAATAATTCCGTACACTACGGCGTTTAGAGTTTTGCTTCTGATCAACTGCAGAAACTCACTCTTTCTTTACAACTGTACAAAAAGTCCATTTTCAGAAGTATTTAAAACCTCCTGGGACATTAACAGAAAGGAGGCTACGCATACTAATTTTAACAAGTGCCATATTATTTACTGGGCAGCATGATAAAAATGGGGTTTTTTGCTTGCATTAAATAGTTGAATACACAAGCACTGTTTTCCAGTGCACGGGGAATTTATATGGAGAACTCCTGAAATTTATTACTAATGGAAGCAAACTGTGTTACCTCTCTCATCCATGAGGATACAGTTTATTTTTGCTGGAGATGCTATGTTGTTAGGGGAGAAGAGGAGGATGAACCATCTGAAAAGCCAGTAGGTTAAGGCTAAGGTGAACAGTCTGAACGCCTGAGCAAGGGAGAAACCAAGTCCTAGTCTGAAAAGTCAGCTCCCAGTATCTTTCAGTGGGACTTAGGTTCCCAAGTGCCTGAATTGCTTCTGGAAATGGTATGCTAGCTTTGAGATTGCTTGCTTTTCTAAACCCTGGCAAGTTCGGAGGAAGTTCTTGAGGACTACTACTACTAGCATTAGCAATATGCAAACATATGAGGTAAGAGGGAACAAGATTCTTTAGTGAAATAAAAATCTCTTCTTGGGGCAGTAATTGCCTTGTTTTTATCTTGAAGAGTACTGCATTATTTTAGTGAACTGGGAAACTGTGTGAGTATGATCAAAGAAACATCCAACTTGTAATTTTTAGTGAGTTACCTTGAAGCATATAAATTCCTGATGTCATTAACTTGAGTGAATTGGGCCTTAATGATACATGTAATTAACAAAACTGTATTCAGATTTTTTTTTCCAGAAAATAGTTTCTAATGGTCTGTACTGTATTTAAAAAAGTGTCAAAGTGTTACTTTTATATTACACCTCCTTTTTTGGTTTGTTTTTTTCTTTTTTTTGGTTGTTTTTGGTTTTTTTTGTTTGTTTTTTTTAGAGCATTGAAATGTGCATGTTTATTCTATTTGCTTCAGTATTTTAATGTTTTGGATGAAGGCCATCAGTTGTATGGAGATGACAAAACAATCATTCTGTCTATTTATTCAGTATTGCTGCTTAAAGTTTTCAAAATAAAGCTTTCAATGCCAATATAGTGACTGATTGAAAGCTGTTCTAGCTCTCTTGAGGCGTTTTTTTCCCTATGTTTGTAGAAAACTAAATAAGTGAAACTTTGTGTGTCAGCTGTTATGCCAGCAAAGAATTATTGCAATAATATTGGGGGCTGGGTCTAAGTGTATGTAGTAAATACCAATGTGTGCAAGTAGTGAATGAATGCCTCTAAGTGGAGTGCTGAAGAATGTTAAATCCTTTGTGGTCTTGCAAGCACTTGACACATGTGACCAAGTACCAAGAGCTTTGTGCCCATGTGTGGTGAGAGCAGAACAAGGGGGCCACAGAGGATCAGCTCGGAGCCCTTTGAACCAGATGGGATTTAGGACATTCTTGAGTGTTCCACAGATGAGTTTCTGACTGGGGCCTAAAAAATGTGTTCTGATACAAAACCCTTTCAGTTGCAGCAAGGATGCCTCAAGTGTAGCTGATACCTCTGAAAATCTTAGTAGTTTGGAAATGGATCAAGTATGCCTTCTGTACTTGTGAAGTGTGTCAGAATGCTGGGAGCATTCACCCTCACCATCATCCCATGAAACTGCTAACTAGGGGTTCTGACTGGAGCACTTGAGTTGCTGATACGCCAACCTAGAGAAGCAACACAAACTGTGAACACAAGTGAGCATTTTATTACTTCTCCGCTTCCATGGAAGATGAATATCTGTATTATATGTAACTACATTTTTTGTCATTTAAAAAGCTTCTATTTTTTATTATTCTCATAAATGGTTGACAAAAAATATTGGATATGCTCCCATACAATAAATTCCCCTCTGAAACTTTGGGTCTTTACAGTTCATGGTTTGCTGGGATTGTACCGTTCACATCGTGCATATCTCAGGACAGAGCTGCTGGGACTCTGTCAGAGAACACCGGGCCTGAAGGCAAGGCCAAGAGCAAGGTTGGTGTGTCCAGCTGAAACAATTCCAGAAATGGCCCTGTGTCAAGCATTAGGCCACAGGAGCTCTCCTAAATGGCAATTTCTTTGGGGTGTGGGACATACAGCTGGTTGGTGTGGGACCTCTATGGCAGATGAGAGTTCCTTTACTTGTAAGTGTGCTGGAATCTCAATCAGATAAAGGCCAGACACCGCAAGAGGGAAGAGGAGCTTGTTTTCATCTGAGGAACTGTTATTAAAATTTACAGTAACCCTGAAATGACAGAATTGGTCAGTGACTCCTGGAAAGTGTAACTTAAAGCAAAGTGACAGAGGTTCACTTGGAGGTGACCAGGGAGAGGAACTGAATGTACATATTCTTCCCACAACAAATGCAAGGTGCCTTGATGCTTCAGGAAGCAGAAAGAAATTACAGTAATTTCATACGTATAAGGCGCACCTTTTTGACTGAAGTTTTCATCCAAACCCGGAAGCGTGCCTTATACGCCGGTGTGCCTATATATGGATGAAGTTCGGAAAATTGCCAACCAGGAAGTATGAGCCAGGCCGGCTGGAGCTGAGCCAGCCTGAGATGGGGCAGAGCCAGCTGGAGCTGGATCCTCACTGCAAAAAAAAAAAAAAGCGTGCCTTATACGCCAGTGCACCTTATGTATGGACAAAGTACAAGGATTTGCTGGCTACCCGGAAGTGCGCCTTATACTCCGGTGCACATTATAGGCGTGAAATTACTGTAATCTTTGAACAAAGCGTAGAAGGCCTTTTAAGTCAGAGTCAGGTGTAGTTACTGTGCTGAGACCAGAGAAGGTGTGAAGCTTGCTTGAGATCATTTGAGCTAATCCAGGCTGGGAACTTGATACAGCTGGAGACTTGTGATTTAAGCCACCCAAATGCAGCCCTTAGTCTAATATCCCAACAAATGGATTTTCCTAAGCTAACTGGAGCCTAATCTCATTAGACGTGAGGAGAAGTGAGCTAACAGTAGTGGCACTGTTAACTGGCAATAGGACAATGCCATGAACTCCACTGAAGCCCTAGTATGTGGTACTGTTGTTGTCAGGGATGTGGAGGTTTGTGCTGTGATAGGTGCCCTTTGCTGCTCCTGTGCCAGCCAGCTGGCTGGCTTTTGTGGTAACTAAGGTTTCCTTCCCAGTGTGCTCAGCAGAGCCTGGGCTACAGCTGAGGGTTCTGATCTTTTGCTTTACCTTTAAAGAACAGGGTGGTGTATGTGGCTGCTGCAGCACTAACTAGCTCCATGTAACTGGACCACTAATGAGTTGCAAAACCAGACCAGCTCAATGATCCATTTTGTTCAGAAGCCTACTGAATTTTTCCGCCCGTCATGTCTGTGTCAGCTAGGTACTATTCCTTTATAACCCAAATTTTTAATGATTGTTTCAGCTAACATGTCTGGTGTCTGAAGTAGGGCACAATGAGTGATGGTCCCCATTATTGCCTTACTTGAAAATGATGTATTTGCTACTTTTGATATTGCAGCTGGTGTTAATGAGTATTTTCTGGGTCAGCCACTACTTCATCATTAACTTTCTCCAGAAATATCGGATAGAGACAATCTCAGTTGGTCTATTTTGTCCTTTTTTCCAGGTGGGTGTGCTGTGTATTTTTTTCCCCCATCCCTTGCAGTAAGTTCTGTACTCTGTCCAGGGCTGGATTGAAAAGACCCTGTTTGGCATTTGCTAGTGCAAGAAGGAACTGATGCAATCAGAACTGATAAAGTTCCCTGAGCAGCTCAGGCACTGCCAGTGCCCTCATGCCACTTCTGGTGGCTCTGTGTGTGCCTCCCTCATTGCTGCCACACAGGCAGTCCTAGACCTTCTCCCTCATGCCATCTGAAGTTTGATTTCTAGAGGCTTTTTGGATCTGAGTCCCTGGCTCTGGAAAGGTTACAGGGATCTCTGAAAGAGTGAGAGAATGTCATCACAGTGTCATCACACTTCTGTTCAAACATCTGGAAGCTGATGGAGGTGAAATACTACTACACCAGACTGTGCTTACTGTTTCAGCTACATGCTCTCATTCTACCCCCCTGCAAAAGGAAGAAGATAGTAGATAATTGGAAGACTTATTAGGAAAATGCAGCATAGATTCAATATTCAATCCTGGGTGAAGTTGTAGGGAAGAAAAGTTTTCTATGATTTATTTTTTAATGAGCAAAAGTTTGAAGAAAAAGTATTCAGAAGAACTCCGTCTGGGCTTGTAGAAAGTATGCTTAAAAAACCACCTTATCCAATGCAACACAATTGAGTGCCAATAATTACCTGCCTAGGTATTTTTAAAAGGAGGACTTCTGGTTAAAACAGAAACAAAAAAGAAAGGGAAAAAAAGGGCAGGGTGATGGAAGGGAGGGAGGTATAGACCAAGTGAAACACCTTTCACCTGATTTGTATTTGCCCTGAAGTCCCTTCCAGTGCCAGTGTGATGGGAAGTGAATCATGCGGCTTTGGAGCCGGTGACATGGTATCACAGAAGTGCCATTAGAAGCTGTTGCTAAAATGAAATTCAGGCCAGACTTTAAGTGGGAAATAACTGGAATTCTTTGTGGTTGCCTAAATTACCACCTGTCACAACTTTCATTGTGTGTATCAAACTGCTGTTCATGAAATGTTATGTGCCCAGAACAGATGATTTGGCTTTAGCAGTCCAAATAAGCCTGAGGTGAACTTTGATCGATGAGGTGGAACTGGCCCTCCTGGCAGACTGAAGGGAAACCCCAGAGTGCCAGCTGACCTTTGACAACATTTTGTTGCTACAACGTTTTCTTAAGCGTTGCCTTGACCTGGCAGATCTGCAGCGTGGCTGCCAAGACTGTGACCTGGATTGTCATGTTGCTTGTGTCACACACAAAACGAGCATGGAGGAGACAGGCAGAGCAAATGAGAAAGGGAACAATGTGCATTAGCTGTAGGATGAAAGGTTATGCCAGGGGAAGGCACCAGATAATTGGGTCTCCTTGATAGTGCCAAGGCTGCAGTTCCCAGCAGGCCCACACGAGAGGGCAGCCTTACATGCAGCAGCCACGCACTGCGATGGGAGCAGGTTTTCTAGGAACATACAGCACATGGTAGAGAATCATGTAAGGCACCCAGCATTGCAACTTTAAACATGTTCTTTCAGAAAGGACGCAGTAATACTGACAGAGATGTCTTGCTCACAGTGCCAGTGTCACTGATGCACAAATGATGCCATTCCTGCAATTTCTGAGCAGGCCTGGAAGCTTCCTGAAACAGATGTTGAAATGGTTGAAATACTCCACTGTAGATACTGTCCTGTGCCTGGTATATATGCCCGTGCCTGGGAAATTCTTCTTCCATTTCCCAGTTCTGCCACAGATTTTCCTATGTGTGACCTTAGGCAAGCTACTATAATCCCTGTGGATTGGAGTCCCCCAGCTGTAAGCCTGTGATAATACTGCCTCTCGTCCCCTTTGCCTTTGTCTATGTACAGT
>VRYO01002253.1:21008401-21022940 GCA_009812075.1 Sialia sialis
CGGTGACAGCTCCCTCCCCAGTGCGAAGGCGGCGGCACCAGCGGCAGGGAACCTGCTCGCCGCAGCAATAGCGAAGGCGGCGGCACCCGGCAGCAGCAAGCCCACTCCCTGCAGCAACCACGAAGGTGGTGGTGCCGGGCAGCAGTGAGCCTGCTCGCCGCAGCGAAGGTGGTGGTGCCTCGCTCACGGCAGCAAAGGCGGTTCGCTGGCCCGCACAAACGCAGCAAAGGCAGCTCGCTCACTGTTGGGAAGGCGGCGAAGCCAGGCTGGCCTTGCCAATTAGCAGCGGCCCGCCGCCCGTTCGCCAGTGGCTCCGGCTCACCGCCCACCTGGCAGCGGCTCCGTGGCAGCTCTCTCCTCGGCCGGCTCTCACTTCCGGGTTGGCATTTTGCTGGGATTTGTCCATAAATAAGCCACACCTGATGATTAGCCACACTACTGGGGTAGATTGGATTCTTCAATGAAAAAGGTGTGGCTTATAATCGTGAAATTACTGTATACAGCAAGCCCTGTGGGGAACAGCATCTCAATTCCTATTTATTTGGCAAGTAGTACTGAGCACAACATAGTCCTGAACGTGGCTGTGCTATCCAGGTACTGCAGCATGACGTGTATTTTTATATCCTACCAAGAGGGTGACAAGAAATCACTCAGAGTTAGCTTTACCTTGCAGTGAGAGCAAGATACAGGTGTGAAGGGAGCTGAAGGTGAATTCTTGTTTAGATTTAAGTAGATTTCCTTTTCTGCCCTTTAGAATAAGAAAAGCAAGTAAAGGAATAAAACCTCATTTCAACTTTTGTTCAACTCTCTTCTTGCAAAGTGCTGCTGTTACCAGAGGCAGCCTAAATCCTTTTGCAAGTGCTGCTTGGGAGTATGTTGTACCTAATCGATAGAAATAATTGACTGAACAGGCTGAGATTTGCTTGGTGGTCCTAAATGTTCCAGTGTTTCCATAAGTCTTAGGATGTTCTAGCAATGTGCATGTAACCAGTAATGCACCATGACAGGCTGCCACCTCACAGTTTTCCATTGGTACCCCAGTGCCCTTTGATATTAGTGGCTGAAGAGATTTAGAATTGTGGGAAGGTGCTTTTTTTGTTTTTTGCCAAGTGTTTTCTACATGCTCCAAATCAATGTAATCCACTAACAAACACCTCAGCTGCACTCACACCAGAGTCTTGCCCAGAATGAGCACCCTTCAGCATGTCTGAGCACAGATAGTCCCTGCTGCTCAGTTCTGAGGTCAAAGATCATTTATAGATGTTGGCATCTGAACGCATTTCAGTAATAATTAGTGCAGCTGCTGGCATCTGACAGGACAATGAATAATCAGTCCTGCAGTACCTTATCTCACATCCTGCTCAATAAAGTTCTTGCTGCTACCTTTGTACATTATCTGAGGAACTTTACGGCAGGAGGCACTTCTAGGAATATCTCCCTCCTTTAGTAGAAAGAATGGACTGCCCTTGGGATGCAGTCACACAGGACAAGCACATAATTCAGGTGTTGTGAGCAACCGCAAAAGCAGGAGCCTAGGCAGTATGAGTACCTTAACATCTTTGTTCAGTGGCAAAACACAGCCTGAAATTCCTAAGGAAAAAACTACTTTCTTATGTTACTATGACTATAGCAATGATCCCAGTCATACAGTTTTTGTACATGCACACACATAAATGTGCATGTAGTCAACTCATTAGATGTCATTATCCCTTTTGTCACATTGGGAAACTTAAGTGCAGGGATGTGCAGGGATTTCCCAGAAGGAGTACAAGCCCTCCTATCTCCATGTGCTGACATTTGCACATGGGCCATTTTCTACAAATGTCTGTTCTGACCAATACAAGAGTTGTCCTGCAATGGTTCAGTTCAGACTGGGAGCCACCTGGCCTAACATTCTGCCTCAAGCTCTCTAGGAAGAGCTGACTGGGCACGTGCAGCTCACTGGTAAACTACCCTTGGTGTGGCATTACCAAAATAACCTACTTGCAGAGGAAGCATTCCCTAACCCTTCAGTCAGAGGTTAAACCTCTTCCTGAGAGCAGAGAATTTTTATCCCTTCTGAACTGAATGATGAGAGCACTTCAAAAGAGGTGGGATTTACTCTCTCCTTTAGCAAGTGTTGCTCTAAGTTTGACCAACAAAGATTTTACCTTTGATATCTAACTGATTCATCTGTTTCAAACTTAAAACTTTACAAAATCATTTTCATTTATGGTTGATTTTAGCACGCTGGTTTCAGTATATGCAGGAGTTCAGCTCCTTGCATGACTTGAGTCTGTTGTGGTTTCCTCTTCAGGTAACTCTGCCTCATTATTATATTATTATATTATTGCTTCTCTTGCAGCCAGTCTCCTGCACTGTGTAGGTGCCTTCAGGCAAGGAGTCAGGCTTGCATCCCAAAGGCACTGCTGTGTAGATGCATCAGGAACATCTGGGGAAAGGCGGAGACCCCTCTTCACAGGCTTGTACAAATAAAGATGGTTTGATCTCATTGTGGCCCTCCAGTGCCTTAAGGGAGCCCACAGGAAATATGGAGAGGGGCTCTTGACAAGGGCCTGGAGTGACAGGACAAGGGGCAATGGCTCCAAAGTGACAGAGGTGAGGTTTAGATGGGATATGAGGAAGAAATTGATCCCTGTGAGGGTGGTGAGGCCCTGGCACGGGTTGCCCAGAGAAGCTGTGGCTGCCCCATCCCTAGAGGTGTCCAAGGCCAGGTTAAATGGGGCTCTGAGCAACCTGGGATAGGGAAGGTGTCCCTGCCCATGGCAGGGGGGTTTGGACTGGATGATCTTAAGGTCCTTTCCAACCCAGGCCATTCTGTGATTCTGTACCCACTAGACAAGTGCTAGGCTAGCCCTGAACTACCACTGTGCTGCCCCAGCCCAGGCAGCTTTGTTCCTGGAGGTACACATGGTGATTTCTGTGAAAATAAAACTCAGGGATGCATAGTACCTTCCCACTGGCTCTGCCAGGCAGCTGAATTGCCCTCTACTCCTTGGAATGTACTGCCCTGGGGTTACTAAATTCAAGCAAGCTCGTGACATTACTGTGTACTTTTAAAACAGGTATTGCAGACTCTGCATGTTCAGCAATCATAGCAAACAGCTGGAGTCCTGGAAATGCCTGGCAGGACACTGATGGGAGCATGCTTCCCATGGCTGGCTCCTGGGACATGGCACACAGATTGCTCTCAAAGGTCGTTTTAAATAACTGTACTTACCTCATCATTTACAACACTAGAATTAGCCCCGTGACCAACTAGGCATTTTTCAAAGCCACTTCATGTTCTGCAGATATGGATGTATCTTTATATTCTTGCTTCTGCACTCTGCAAAGCAAACTGCACTCCAAAAACAACTGCTGTGCCAAGGAGCAGGAACTCGTGCAGTCCAGGTTCACACAAACACATTTCCCTTTGCAGACACACTAGGAGTGCCCAGAAACATTATCTAATGATGGCAACTTGGTAAGCAAAGGTAGCTCCTTCTCTCTCAGAGAACAGATGTCAAAGGGGACACGGCCTTTACTCTGACCCTTGTTCACACACATTCCTATACCCTTCAATTACCTTTGTAGCAGCTATCATAGGATTCTTGCTTATTCTACACACTTATCTAATGTTTAAGCATTTTTTCCCTAGTCATGTTGGTCCATTTGCCTCTACACCTATAATTTTTGACTTTACTCTGCAAAATGAAGTCCTGATAGCAGTGCATTCTGTATGACAGACCCTGTGTCCAAACCAGAGCATCTGTAAGAGTCTGCAGCACTGGAGTAAACAAACTCACCCACATTCCTGGTTTCAGTTCCCTAACTCTGAGCAGCTTCTCCCTGGAACAACAGAGGGCACCACTCCTCACACAAAAAGCTGGAAGGGGAGCAGCTCTGCCTTTGAGTCATGGTTCAGGACCTGGAGTATTTATCTCTCAGTAGGTGATTGGGATTGAATATTCTTTCATCCCAGGAGGTTCACCTCTGCATCGCCTGCTCCCTGTGCCAAAAGCTGCTCTCAGAAATGTGTGCATCTGGTGGATCTTGCCCTACTTTGCACAGAATGATTAAGCTACTGAGAAATAGCTTTAGCCTGTTAGATTAGAATCTGTGCTTGGCAAAGAAGAAACCACAGTGCCAGATCCTAGCTCTGCTCCCGTAAAGATCTGTTTTTATTCCAGTGAGTTTACAACATAAAATGCATTAACATGTAGCATATCAGAGTTTGAGCATCAGTTTCTTCTCTCAGGTGGCTGTGTTATCTTTTGGTCTTGCTGTTCTCTGCAGCAGGTACCACCACCGTTTTGAAATAAAGGGACCTACAAGAGGCTACAGGAAAGATGGAGGGAGAATTTTTTACAGGGCCTAGAGTGGCAGGAAAAGGGGGCATGGTTTCACACTGACACAGAGCAGGTTTAGACTGGATATCTGGAAGAAATTGTTCTCTGTGAGGGTGGGGAGAAGCTGAGGAACTGCTGTGAGCTCGACCTCAGTCTGCTCTTCTCCAGCTGAACAGACCAAGTGCCCTCAGCTGCTCCTAGTGCGGCCTCACCTCCAGGCCCTTCACCATCTTCATGTCCCTCCTTCTGACACTCTCTGGCAGCTTAATCTCTTTCCTACATTGCAGTGACCAAAACTGCACACAATAATCAAGGTGAGACTGCAACAGGGCAGAGTAAGGAAGGATTTGTTCACAGAAACTGAAATGGGCTGTCCAGGCCAGCGGTGAAATCAGCGTCCTTGGAGGTGTTTTAGGAGACGCTGGACGTGGCACTGGGTGCCATGGTCTGGTTGACGCGGCGTTGCTCGGTCACAGGTCGGACTCGCCGATCCCACAGCACTTTTCCAGCCGGGTTGATTACGCCAGCGGACTCCCGGCCCCGCCCGCCTCAGGGGCGGCCATTCCTGAGGGGAGGGAGGGGCGCGTGAGGGGAGGCGGAGCGCGGGCCGCGCGCCGGCCAATGGCGGCCGCCGCCTCTGGCCCCGCCCATTGCCCCTCTCACCCGCCCCGCAGCAGGCGCGGCACCACGCACACGTGCCGGGCAGCGTGCGCGGTGGTCACGCGGGCGCGCGCGTGACGGCGGCGGCCGGAGGGGCGGGTGCGCACTTCGGACCGGGGCGGGAGCGGGACCGCCACAGAACCACCAGGGCTGCCGGAGGCTGGCTGGCCAAGTCACCCTTGTCCCCCCTTGGCCTCCCAGGACCGCGCCCCGTGGGTGCGCAGGTACTGCCCGAGCGCTCCTGCCCTCCGGGCAAACCCAGCGTGCACAAGTCGGACAGACCTTCTTTTTTCACAGCGTCACAGAAGCGTTGAGGTTGGAAAAGTCCTCTGAGATTATCGAGTCCGTCCTGTGACCGAAGATCATCGTGTCAAGAAGACCACGGCACTGAGTGCCACATCCAGACTTTCCTTAAAAACCTGCAGGGACAGTGACTCCATCCCCTTGGGCAGCCCATTCCAATATCTGATCATTTGTTCAGTGAAAAAATTTTCTCTTGTGTCCAGCCTAAACCTCGACCATGCAGCTTAAGATTGATGCCCTCTCACTCCAAGCAAAAGCATAAAAAGATTTTCCACCTTAAGTTCTTTTCCAGCTTCTCATTCTCATGCAGAATAAAAGAATTAAACTTACATGTTAAAAGGACACACTCGATTTCTTCTATTGGTAGTTCTGCAAACACTTCTGGAGATCTTGCTGCCAAGAGAGGATGTGGGGTCTCTTTCACTGGAGAGATTCCAGAACCATCTGGACACAATCCCCTGCCCTGGGCTCTGGGATGCTGGAGCAGGGAAGTGGGACCAGATGACCCACTGTGGTCCCCTCCAGCCTGAGCCATCCTGGCATTCTGTGAAGAGAAGCTTTTTTCCTGCAATTCGGGCAGCCTTATTGCTACAGATTCTGCTCTTGGTGATTTATGACTATTTTTGATGGAGATACTCATATTCCAGGTCTTGCAGCTGGAACCTAGGACCCAGCCCTAGGACCTTTGCTGGGAGCTGTGATCTCCATACCACAGAAATGCTGATCAGGGTTGCTACTCACAGGCTCCAGACCTGAAACCAATGCAGTGCATTCCAACCAAGTCTATAATTACTAGTCCCATGCAGAGGGGCTGCTGCTCCCACCTAGATGGGCTCTTTTGAAAACATCATATGTAAGGAAGGCTGTGGGTCAACCTGCCACCCAGAGAAGGGCTGGAGCCTTGGCAACCTTGTACGGTGAGAATAGAATTCATTTCAGCATCTGTCTCATCTGGCTCTGTGCTGTGGATATTAATCCAAACACATTTTCTGCTGAGGAAGAAGGTGCCATATTTACATGGCTCTTTTCCTGAGGTTATTCCCTAAAAATTACTTAGTCATGAGGGGTGCCTTGATTGCATGCTTAAAAAGCATCTAGCAAAAAGCAAAGTAAAAAACCCAACAACCATCAGGGCTTTATGGAGGCAGGAGAAACAACTCTCCTGTGGCACCATAGAGCTGCCTGGGATCAAAGTCCCTGATGGCTGAAATATTAAGGAATCTCTTGTCGCATGTCCCAGGCATCCTGCATCCTCTGGGATGGCCACGCAGGAAGGGAAATGTTTGCAGCAGCAGCAGCAGGTGCGCTGCCACTGGGTGCCCCGTGAGTTCAGCCAGGCAGAACAGCCTGTCCCAGGCAGGGCAGCTCGCGCAGTCATCGAGGCTGCCGTGAGTTTAGTGCTTGTGACAGATTGACAGCCCTGCAGGCTGGAGTGCTTGGGCCATGGGAAGGATGCAGAGAGCGCAGCAGCTCGCCCTTGTGTGCTCACATCCAGTCCACACGTGGCCAGGGCTCACACAGCTGCTGCCAGGCAGGTGAGCCATCAGCTCCTCTCTGCTGCTTCCCAGTGAGCTGCTCTGAGCCTGCAGGAGAACATTCAGACTTTCCTGAGTCAAACTGGCTTTAAAAAATCCAATGCTTTTTTTTCACAGAGAGGAAATTCGGTGGTTTTGTTACTTTCTTTCTCTGAGATTGTATTTTTGTGTTCATTTCTGCAACTAGGAGGAAGGAAACTTCCCAAAGAAGGCAGGGATCACATGATTCCAGGAGCTGAGGTTTGAAGGGAAAAGGAAATGCATTGCAACACCCAGGTTACAGAGCAGGCTAAGAATTTAGAGGCGTTGAAACACACTTTGCATACAGTCCCAGGCTTGCTGGATGTCAGATACTCAATGTGGCCAACTAGAGTGAAAATTAAACAAGGTCCAAAACACAAACTCAGCACCTACTCCAAGGCCTATTGTGCTCCAGAAAAGAACTCACATGGCTTAAATGATAGATCAGGCCTTTCTCAAACAGGGCTGATAGTCAAGTTCACTGTAACCCTTCCAAATATAAAAATTCCTTGTCCTTCAGTTGGAGGCACATGATACTGCCTTCCATTGGCTTAACAATCCCAACCATCTTTATTTAACACAATTTCATGGAGCCTGTCATGCCACTATAATATACTGGATTATAAAATCTATTTTCAACTTTTATTACTTAAGGAATCAAGCTTGCATCACTTATCTTGTGGTTTATGGGATAACAGAATATGGATTCAAGTGTAAACAGTAATTGTAGCACCCAGTCCTACACACTGAGCACTTCCATCAGGGAATGTATATTTAAAGATGGAAAGCTCTTATCCAGTGTTTCTGTGATTGTTTTTAACCTCAAGAAAATTCAAGACATACAAATTGATTTAGGCTCCAAAGGGATCTGAGAAAGCCTGGAATTTTTTAATTAAGCTGACACTAGGGTCCCTCCTGTCATTTGCCTTTTGCCTCCAGCAGCAGTGGGTTATCAGCCTCAATTACAAACCTTTTTCCCTCATGTTTGCTTTTGTTAGGCATTGGGATTATCAGAACACACATAATTTGTTTTTATGTTTTATGTCATAGAATATAATGGATTTCACTGATGCTGCAACTTGGCGTGAAGTCATTTGGCACGTTTGATTCAAGGGCTAATAAAAACAAGCCTTCCTGTTACTGTACATGGTAAATACTGAAACTGATAAAGCCCTCTAAGGATCTGGGTTTATAGCTCAGAGAAATCTCAACCAATTCATATTCCCAAAGGAAGGAAATTTGAAGGAGACCTAAAGCCTTGCTCATGCTCAGGTTTGAAACTGTGCTGTTCAGGAGGGGCACGGCTTTTTATGAAGTGCTTGTGTCTCCACCCGTTGTGTTGGGATAGTGATTGTGTTGGGGTAGTGATCTGGCAGGAAGGGCTTTGCCCTCAGTCAGGCCAATTCCCTGGCTGGCAGGAGGAGCTGGAATACATGATCACCTTCGTGCCAGCCTAAAAGCTGGCCTAACAAGTGTTAAGCTGTTCAAGTATGCAGGTCAAAGTTACCAAAGGGAAGGGTTGAGCCCAGCTCACTTTCATTCCTGTGACAATACAGGGAGCAGAAGCAGGTCCAAACACAGATGAAGCCAGACACAGATTTTTTCCCATTTCCTTACCTAGTAATTTACTTCGGCATGTACAGTGGTGCACTGTAGCAGCCTTTGGTCCATTATTTAAGGAAAAAACCAGTCTATGCGTCTGCTGGTATTTGTAGATAACCTGCCTGTATCTCAGTTGGAATTAAATTTACTACGGCTTCCATATGAAGATGCCTATTTCTTAACAATCCTACTCGAGTAAAAGGAGTGCTTATTTTTCATCCAATTTATAATTTGTCCTGTTTTTTAGGGGACTGATGGAATTAGCACGAGTTTTAGGAGATTTTTATCCCATTCCAACTTCATTCCTTGTCAGTGTAGTCACCGGTATTGGAGAACCAGCAGAGGGAGCACGGAACGTTCCCTTCATCTCTCTCTTACGTAAACACTGGCTACTGTTTGAGGGGTTCCTTTAATTTTATTTCCCTGCAAGAACTTTTGCAAGGAAAGGTGATCTAGAGCTCTGCTACTCAATCTATGGAAACCTGTAGAATGCTGCATCTCCACACCAGGAATGATCTGCCTGCTTCCATTGCTCTATTCTTCCTCTTCCTCTCCCTCTCCCACCACCACAAAATATTTCCAAGCTGGGACACCCATCATTCATTCCTGCAGAGATTATGATACGTCATTAGATTGTCAGGCAAATCATAAAGTTTGTGAGCAAAGAGAGCTCCCATGCAGCACCAGGGCTGTCAAGTGTTAATTTCAAAGATCAGTATTTTCCAAAAAGAAGAGGAAAAAAAAATAGATATCAGGAAGAAACCTGTGTGTTCCACACTTTGCTTTGTGAAATGCACACCAGTGTTTTCCAGAGAGAGTAAAGGAAACCCAACAAATTCAAACCCAGATTGAAAATGTGAATTAAATCATCAGCAGCCACACAATCATATAGTTTGAAGCTCGATGCACCAATTATTATGCAGTATCCTTGCATTTTTAATTAGTCCACAGCCCCATTTTGTGTATTAAAGTTTTTATTCCTTAGTAAGAATTTTTTAATCACAAAATACCGTGGAAATATTTAGATAATAGAATTCATGGAGTGCTGGAAAATACTGAATATAAAGATTGATTTCTAATATATCACATACTAAACTGCTCTAAAACAGCTGGTTTCTTGCAGACAGGATTTATTTTTTTTAATAATTTAAGACAGCATAAGCTTGTATCAAGCATAAGCATTGTAACAAAAGTGCAACTTTTTCAGCAAATCCTCCCAAAAGGTATTTAACTCAAAATATCATTAACACATATTTTTCTCCCTACAAAAATAGCATGTCAGACATCATTAACTGGATGTATTAACAACTATTTACATACAGCCACTCTGTAGGCTAGTACATTGGGGTTTGTGGGGTTTTTTGTTTGGTTTTTTTGGTTTTTTTTGTTTTTTTGTTTTTTTTGTTTTGTTTTTGTTGTTGTTGTTTTGGTTTGGGTTTTTTTTGTAACGTTGTTTAAACACAGCGTTTGAGGCAAACAGTAGCAACAGCAGCAGCAGATGCACCAAACGGACTGACGGACCCTGGACACGCACACACTCCTCGCCAGGCTGTGGTGTCTCACCTCTTACATAACATTCAAGTGAGATTTCTCACAGTGCTACCTTGGCAACAAACTAAAAATATCTAGGCAAGGTCTTGGTTTAAGCCTTATTATAAAAGCTTTATCTGTGTGATTATCTGTCATCTGGTTTGTCTCCAGAAAGGGAAATTCGCAGTATTTGAGCATGGGATAAGGAAAGAACCCATATGGGAAACTTACCCCAGCTGGTTGAATCGTTTCTGATTGCACAGCGAGGTGTTTACCTACGGCCTCCAGTTTGTGTCACTCGGAATTTAGGATAAAATGAGTTCAGGCTCACAAGCTGCTCTGTGTTTTCTTGGGGGAGAGAAGAGGGTTTCTTTTTGTAGTTCAGTGCAGTAACATTCATTTTATACAGCAAGGTTTGGGGGGAGAAAAAAAAAAATCTCTTGGGAGCATACTGAATTAAATAAAGATGGGGTGAGAACAAATGCACTTGCCACACCTGTATGCCTTAGCCAAAAAAGAAAAAAGAAAAAAAAAGAAAAAAAAAAGAAAAAAAAAGAAATAAACACAAGGTTATGCAATGGGTCTGACTCTCCTTCCCTTGCACACCCAAAACTTGCTGGAGCCAGCGGCATCCCCAGGTGCTCAAGGCACTGCAGGTTTGGGCTCAGGATGCATCCTCCATGCTCCGGTTCTCCATAAAGTGCTAGCACAGGTGCTGGGCTCTGCCCTTCCTCCCTCGCTCCCCGCCCTCCCCCTGAACCCATCCAGGTCTCCTGGACAACAAGTGCAAGTTCCCAACTGGGACTTAGGGACGCTCTGTAGAAACCCATTCCAAGTAAGGTGCCACATTTAATTACTCTATATAGAGAGAGAGAAAAAAAGAAATATCCTTACTATGTTTTCTTCCTTCTTCTTCTTTTCTTTTTTTGGTTTTTGTTGTTGTTGTTTTTTGTTTGTTTTTTGTTTTTTGTTTTTTTGGGGTTTTTTTCCTTATTTATGCATTTATAAAGCCAAACATTAAAAAAATACTGAGTAGCAAATTTTATCCTCGACAGTCCTCTGCGGGGGCCGCTCCGGGACCGGCCGCCCCGGCAGCGGAGTTCCCCCGGGCCGGGCCCAGCATCCCGCGGCCGCTAGCTCCCGGCGATCACCGGCCCCGACGACCCCTGCCCTCCGTAGGAAACCGGGCGCAAGTGCCGGCCCGGCGGCCCCTCAGTCCGAGGGGAGGGCGGCGGCGGCGGGGAGCCCCCGGGGCGTCTCACGGGCCCTCGGAACCGGGCTCCTCGGCAGCTGCGGGCTCGGGCTCCTCGCCGGGCTCGGCAGCGGCAGCGAAGGGGTGTGGGAGGTGGGGCGTCGGGGGCAGCCCGGCGGCGGCCGCTGCCGCCTTGTCGGAGGGGCCGAGCACGGAGGAGAGGCAGGGGAAGGAGGCGGCGGCTGCGGCCGCGGCCGCCTGGGCCGGGATGCCCGGGTAGAGGAGCGGGATGGGGGCGGCGGGGTACAGATACTTCTCCAGGCTGCTTTTATCCAGGAAGGGCTGCATGTATGCGGCGGCGGCCGAGGGGGAGATGAAGTAGAAGGGCAGGCAGAAAGGGGCCGCCGCCGGCTGTCCGAAGGGAGCCCCGCCGCCGCCCGCCCCCAGGGCCATCAGTGAGCCCAGCAGGGCGGCGTCGGGTCTGACCAGCGCGGCCGCCGCTGCCGCCGCCGCCGCCGCCTCGGCGCCCCGCGCCGCCAGCCCCGGCGGGCCGGGCATGGGGCTCCCGCCGCGGTCCAGCTTCAGCCGCTTGGGCGCGGGGGACACTTCGTCCCCCGACGGCTCCTGCTTGATGGCCAGGGCGGGCAGCGCTCCGCCGGCCGCCGCCGCGGGGCCACGCTCGGGGCGCGCCTCGCCTTCCCCGCCGTAGCCGCTGTCCGTGTCCGTGTCGGTCTCGGCGCTGAGCTCGGCGGCGTGAGTCCGCTGGATGACGGGCACGCAGTTAGCCTGGCTCTCCGGCTTGTGGCCCGGCGCGCAGGGTGGGGCGGGCGGGGAGGAAGAGGAGGAGGATCCCTTGCTGAGGGGGCCTGGCGGCGGGGAGAGGAGCTGAGGGCTGGGGAGGAACTGCGACGAGATGGAGTGCAGGTGGCCGAGGAGCTGCGCGCATCGCTGCTCGCGGGGGGTCCAGCTTTCGAAGCGGGAGAGGTACTGCAGCACTTCCTTCGCGCACGTCTGAAAGCCCGAGTGGAAGGCGTCCAGGTCGGCCTGCACAGGAGACTTCATGGAGCGCTCCCCTGCGGGGGACACCAAGTGGGGACAGCGTTTACCTGCGGCTCCGGCGTGGGGTGCCCTGCTCCGCGCCTCCCCACGCTCGCCCCCCGGGCCCCGCTTACCATTCTGCAAAGCAATGATCTTCTGGTGCTGCTGCTCTGTTAAGGCTGTTAGCGCTTTCAAGTGCTTCAAAGTCAGTTCCAGCACCACTGCTTTCTCCAGGTGTCCCAGCGTCTGCAAAGGCAAGGGTAGGGGGCGGCTTAGCTACCTCCCGGCACGTTTTGGCTACCGCCAAACGCAGCCTCCTTTAACTTCGGTGAGAGCGGTCCCCGACTGTCATTACTGTGCACATTAGGGCCAGGACGGCAGCAGGCAGGCAGCCCGGCGTCCCGGGAGCTGCGCAGCGGGCAGGCTGCCGGCCCCTTCATGCGCATGGGCATGTACGCTCCTGGGCACCTTACCGTCAGTTTCAGATGCTCGGGCAGTAAATCCTTCAGCTGGGCAATGCACTCATTAATCCTGTCTCGCCTCTTCTTTTCTATCAGTCTGTGTGGCAGTTTGTACGTTTCCTAATTAGCAAAACCCGGAAAAGCCAAGTGTTAGGCAGAGTCCCTCCGAACGCCGATCAAAACCAAAACAAATGTCATGCGGACCACATGCCGCGCAAATTATTGTCAAGGCACCGCTCTCCCCGCCGTGCCAGCTCGCTCGTAAACCCACTTGCCATTCGGGGGGCAAGTTGTGTGCGCAGCCCCCCGGGGATGCTCTTGGAAGCGAAGCTTCGCTGCAAAATTCAGTGAACCCAAATTAAACTGTTAAGCGAGAAGAGAGCCCCAAAAACTTATTCTTACCTTGCTCTCGTCCCTCTTTACTCCTCTTTTGGGTTTGCACATATACAGGGCAGGGTAGTCCAGCCTGGAGAAAAACACAAAGATCCAGCATCGGCAAGTGCAGCGACAGCTTGCCTAGCACCTCCTCGAGTGGGCACACGGGCATCGAGCGCTGTGCTCGAAGGGCCGGGCAAGGGCTCGCCCGGGTCCGCCAGCGGAGGGAGGCGGCGAGCCCCGCGCCCCGCCGGAGAGCCGGAGCCGCTCCCAGCGCTTCGCAGCACTTTCTCAAGAAGACGAAATGCCGTAGAGATATGAGACAGAGATACTGCCCCGGCGCCTTACCCTATAAAATCCCTATGCTCCAGTAGCTGCCTCTCCGGCAAGCGGGAGATTCCTTCATCCATGTCTGGCAGCGGCTGATGTTTCGTCGCTGCTTTTGACTGAGCCTGCGGGATGCTGAGATCAGTCTCGGGAGATCCGCGAGCGACGCTGCGCACATGCAGCCTCCGTCCCCCCTCTCCAGTGCAGTGGCCAAAAGTGTGCGGCGGTTCGTCCCCCCCACCCCCCACCAAGTGCCGCCAGTGCCGCTCGCCCCCTGCCCGCCTTCGCTGCGCTCCCCGGGCACACGCCCGTGTCTCCCGCCGCCGCCGCCGCCGCTGCCGCCGCGCCTGCCCGCGGGGCACGCGCGCCGCCAGCCAGCCCCGCACCCGGCTCACGTGCGGCGCGGGCGGGGGCGGGACCGGGGAGGGGACGGGGGGGTCCCTCCGCCCGCCCGGGGCCGCCCTGCGAGACAGCGGCTTCCCCTCGTGTCACTGCTGCTGCCGCTGCCGCTGTCATCGTCAGCGTTACTGCCGTGATGACTGCCACTCTCGCTCTGGTTTTATTATTTTAAATTATTTTTTCTAATTTATAATAATTATGAAATAATTTTACTTTTACTGTTATATTTTTATATGTTTTCATTTGTATTCCGAGAGGACACCCGTCAGTGGAAAACGTGCCCAGGGGAGGAAGGGGGTAATAACCGAGCCCCTCTCTTGGCGGGGGTGGTTAAGGGGTCACGTTCGCCATACGTTTTCTATAGATTTCTGTAGGATGCGTGGGCACGAACAGGCGCACACGCGTGTTACTGCGCGGAGCGCTCTCTGGCCCGGCGCCGCCGTGCCGCAGCTCTCGTCCCCCGGTGCTCCCGCCCGACCGCCGCTGCTCCCGGCAGCTCTCACTCCCGACCTTTGGACGGGAGCCGGATCTGCCTGCAACGCCAGACAGCGGCAGAAGCGCTCCTTCTGTACAGACGGACCCACGCATAGAGGCACACATATATAAAAATATGTCTGTCTCCAATGTAAACACATCTGCTGTTGACGCTGCCCTCGGGCAGTCCGCATCCCTGCGGGGCGCAGGGGGTGACATTGGCACAGGATTTGCACCGGTGCAGCGTGACCGGCCGCAGCAGCCCCGGGACGGGGTGGGGCGGGAACCCCC
>VRYO01002253.1:21023940-21045753 GCA_009812075.1 Sialia sialis
GGCCCCGGCCCCACGTGCGGGGCCCCCCCGACACCGCCACCTCCTCTCAGACCCGGGCTGGCGGGTTTCTCTCCGGTATTCCCGGAGAGAATCATAGGCGGGAAGTGTCAGTTGAGGCGATCCACAGCGATGTGTTTATCCCCGCTGCCAGTGTTGACCGCTTGCTTTTCATTTGGTTCAGTTTTGCTCCCTCCCTTCCGCGGGCTCCGGCTCCTGGAGGTGCGTGACCTCCAAATCCGGGCTCCCACAGAATCGGGAGCCGGGGGAATTACCCCAATAAACACCAAACACGCCCCCGCCTGCCAAAACAGAGATGGGAACCTGACATCATTCCTGTCTAACGACCGTGCTTTACAGGTAATCTGGCCAGGAGGGTACCTCGTGATTTTTGTGTGCGGGGGAGGGGGGGGGGGCTGCCGAACCGCACTGCCCGTCTGTAAAGTGCGAATGAGGTATTAGGAGCAACGAAGGCTCTGATGAGGTGTTTGAGGCTCCTGCTTGGCAAGCAGCAAGCGGCACTGCGGGCTTGTACAGCTCTCTCCCTGTTAACTTGATGGCATTTCCACAGTGTCCGTGAAGCTAAACCGGGGACAAAAATAAACATGCATGTGCCACATGCCTATAGGTTATAGGGGTGGGGGGTCGGAAGGAGAGGGTTGCGGACTGCTACAGAGGTGAGTGGGAGAATCTGCTGCTGGTGAGGAAAGCAAATTGCTACATATGTTCATGGAGTCATTGAATATTCTGAGTTGGAAAGGACCCACAGGGATCTCGGAGCTCCAGACACTGCACAGGACAATCCTATCAAGTGCCTGAGGGCATTGTCCAAGTGCTTCTTGAGCAGCTTTGTGAGTATCGAGGACATGGTCATTTCCCTGTTCCAGTGCTCAAACACCCTCTGGGGAAGGACTTTTTCCTAATATCCAACCTAAATTTCCCCTGGGACGTTACCTCGGGTAAGCCTGGTAAGCAGTTCCCTCGGGAAGGGGGACCACAGAAACTTACTCACCAAGGACATATCAGTTGCCTCAAGTCAGTCATCCGTGCTGGACATCTAAGGTAGAGCTGCAGGCTCTCTTGTTAGTGGAGAGAAACAAGCAGCTCCAGCATGAAATACCTCTCCTCCTCGCTGCTCCTTGAAAAGGCATCAAGAAAACAGCCCAAGTGAAAGAAGGAGCTTAACCCTGATAAAAAGCACACAGAGACCTTTTGGGGGAGCGCTGACTCAAAGGGAGCTTGAACTCTGAAAGAAGAGACAGTTCCCTGCAGGTGATTCCTCTCATGGGCAGGAAAGCAGGGCTTTGTATGGTTTCTGTAACTCACAGACAGGGTGGGAAGCTGGGAGTGGAGGGGTGAGCATTTCTGGAGCAGTCTCCTTGTGGAACACCTGGAGCATTTCTGGAGCATTTCTTTGCCAGCTTCATCCTCTCTGGAACAACCTGCAGATCTTCAAATTATGTAAAGAATGTCCAGGGTGAAACTCAGCTTCTAGAAGAAGTCCTAATTCTGGGATTCCTCTGGAACCAGGTGGGAACAGAAATTGAAAATTACCAAAAGCTCAAAGCATGAGCCAAGACAGCTGGAGAGTTTGCAAAAGGAGTTCAAGCAACATCTGGAAACTTCTAAGAGTTTTATAAGAGGTCACCTGCAGACAAGGATAAGACTTCAGTGCCCAGAGAGATTGCAAAATTCTTTTGGAAGATTCCCAGTTTAAAGAGGCAGGATGGATCAAAGAGGTGATCAGCAGCATGAGTATCATGCAAAATAATTTTTTCCAGAAAATAAGAGGCACAACAAAAGCTTTGGCCAATTTATAAGCCAAGATGAACCACAGCAAAGAGTTAAGAAACTGACAAAACCGATGAGAAAGGAAAATAAAAGGCTTGCAGGTTACCAAAGGAAAAAACAGCCTCCTGCTGCAGACAAGAGCTGGCTAGCACACAGCCCACCATCAACATCCACCAGCATTTCCAGTCTCCAGGAGGAAGGAATCAGACTATTTGTCCCAGTTGAATCAGCACAAAAGCCATGGTGTTTGAGGAAAATACATGTGGTAGATTTGTTCAGCTCCATCCATAACCACAGCATGAGGGAATGGCTCTGAAATGGGAGGCCTAGGAACCAATTTGATGGGGTCAGCTCTTATGTCAGTGAGCACTTGCCATCAGGAAAAGAGATTAAATTATCTAGTCTGGCTCTGTGACTAGAATCAACCATCAAATTAGAGAGAGCTGGTCAGCTGTGTGCCACAAAGTGGAGGACAAAGAGAATTCAGCTGAAGGATCTGGATTATTTTGGTTTAATAACAAGGTATTCAACCAGGGGAAATTGGACATTGACCTATCAATAGATTTTTCAGTAAGGGGATGACCAGACTGAGATCGGGAAAAAAGGGAAATGCAAGCACATAAGAACCTGAGCTGGGTCAGAGAAAAGGTCCTGTAGTCCTGGAGTCCAGGAGGAGATGCTTTAGGAGGAGCAGACAGAGCATGGAGATAATGCAAGCTCTCTACTCTGGTCTCCCAGGTCCTGGTGGCCTGCAGAAAGTTCCTGAGCCAGGAATGGTATCTCTGTGTTTAATGGGAAGCCAAAGAGGCTGAGGAATGTGCCAAGACTGTAATGTACCAGTCATGGGCTCAGCAGAGCATTGGGCCAGGAAGCAGACACCGGTGAGAAGGTGGTCAGTCCTGTTAGCGCAGCTCTGTGGCACAGGGATAAGAAAAGAGAACTTCCACCTCAGACAGCACCACACACCCAAGTTATGTAAAGCAAGAGAGACAAGGGCCATGCAAAAATAGAGCTGAGCTCAGAAGCAGAAATAAAATAACCTGAGTGTGGGAAGGTGATGGGCCAAGACTAGACAACGTGCAGCAAGCCCTTTGCAGAGTTGCAAAATGAGGAAATGGGGGGAGATCCATCTGGGGGACAGAGTCAGGACCACATTTTTGTGAAGGACTGGTGCAAAAACCTTACCAGGGGGACACTGGTCACAGTCTGGTATACTTTGGCTCATCTTAGGCCATGTGAAATGGATGATACCCATAATAATGGGTAACGGGTGAGATGGGCCAGTCTCCCAAACATGCCTGTGGGCTAGTGGTGACTGAGCTAATCAGCTTGTAATGGATAATATGACAGGAGAATGTAGACACTTCCAAACCTGGGAAAGTCAGAAACAGGGCACTGGTGCAGTGAGTGAGGCATGGTGATGTCCTGATAAACACCATGAACTGTGCCTTACCCCATAAGTTTGGAAATTCCCTTTAAAGGTGTTTCCAGTGCAGGTAATTGTTTGCAGGCAGCTGAGAAGCTGTCTTGCCTTCAGGGACAGTAAAAAATAAAGGTGGCTCTGCTCTGATGTCACTGCCAGCCCTGACTGATGGGAGAGTCTGAAGACTGCCTGGAATCCTGTGACCTTCAAAGGCTCTTCCCCAACAGATCAGCCAGATCTTGGGTGTGTGATACAGAAAGGATGTTCATCTGTCTGCTTGATATCTTCCAGGAACATCAACCAGGAACAAGTAAAACAACCTTCCCCCTAAGTTCCCCCTCTGAAATCCCTGGAAAGAAGTTCTGGCTGAGCATGAAGGCCCCCTTGGATGATGGGCTCAGTTTGGTCAGTCCCAAAGATCTGAAAGCTGTATATCAACAGGCAGAAAAGACAAAGAAAAAGAAAGATGGGAAAATTGCTTTCTCAGCAAAGCCTGACCTGGCAATTTAGTGATGGCTGGGGGCTTATGTAAAGCCCCAGTTGCACTGGAGAGGCTGCTGGGGAAGGTGGGACACAACATGCCAACAGGAGGCCTTGGATGGCCTCAGCCTTCCAAGAGATCTGTTGTGCTCAGGCTATTTATGGGTACGCGCTGAGACCTTTGAACAAGTGGCTAGGTGCATGACCAACACGACCTGTGATAAGTTCAAGGCTGACAGTCTGTAACTGGTCCCAAAGGAAAGGGAGTTGTTCCAAGAGCAGGTAACTTCAGCCTGCTGCACAAACTGGTGATGGGGAATTTCCACTGAAAAAAGCAAAAGCGAGAGTGCCCGGAGCTGGCCCACTCCCCGGAGCTGCAGGTCCACAGGACTCTGCTCCTCTTACAGAAGGAGATGTGTTATTTGTAGATGTGCTAACATTGCTTGGGCACAGTGACAGAGGGAGAGCATTCCAGTGGCCAGCAGAATGAGATTTAGCAGTTTCCACCTGTGTAATTCTTGCCAGTGGTTAAATTTACTGATAAGCTGTGCTGGTATTTGCACAGAAGGAACAGTGTAATCAGTGTACTGATTTGTACAGGGGTGTAGGCCATGAATCCCTGCACTAGCTCATTCTGTGGGATTCCCAAATGCAATTTGCCCAGGTCTTCAGGAAAATGGCAATTTTGCAACTGCACAATTAACTACACCTCTTGGTCATAAATGGAATACCAGGGATGCCTAATCCGGGCAGAACCTTTGGGATGCAGTGCAACAGTGTCATAAAGAGCTGATTCTTCAGAGGGATGAATGCAGAGAGAAGATGTTTGTTTCCTCTCAAACCACTTGTAAATGTGGAAATATTTCCAGTTCACTCCAAAGAACCAAGAAAGGGAAGTGCCAGAGGAGAAATGTGGGCTCTTGAAGGTTCATCACAGGATGAACTAGATAATGAGAAACTCCACTGTCCTAGAGCACAATATACATACATTTGGAGCACAGTGAAGTGTTGGATACCAAGGGAAAAGCATTCTGGTCATGGTAGAAAAGTCTGGAGTGGAAGGGCAAATAAGGCATAAAAGTTCCTGCAGAGCACATTATTAGGTGATGTCTGGAGCAAGAAGTTCTGAGATTTTTATTTTGAAAGCTGGCAAATGTTTTAAATCATGCTGTGTTTCTGTACATTTCCAACAAGCCTTAGCTAAGCTAAGGGAAAAAGTCCTACACTGGTTAAGAAGGATGGAGAAAATGCATGCAGGAGATGAATGCCCCTATTGCAAATAACAGTCCCACAAACACAGAGACACCCCATGAAAGTATCTGACAGACTCATTCCATTAATGGGCTGCATTGCCTGGTCTCCTTGGGTTTCTGTCTGAGGCAGATTCTAAAGGCTGCAGACTATTTCACAAAATACCCTGGAGCTTGTCTGTTAGAACACCAGTGCCAGATGCCCAAGTGAAAGACATCCTCTCCCTACAAGTCCTAAGGAGGTATGGGAGGATTGCACAAAGCTCAAGGGAGAAACTCTGAATCCAGATCTTTTCAGCAGATCTGTGGGGTGGTTTGGATCCCTAAAACAGCTCCATGTGACCACAGCCTGAAGGGTTGTGATTTTTTTTTTCCAGACTTTTCCAGTCAAGTGGCTTGCTCTTCAGAACTGCCTCAAGTGGTAACACCCAGCATGTTCCAGTCCTTTGGGAGGCCCCAGGAGAGGCAAAGCACTTCTCCACCATTTTGATGAAAACCTAAGGCCTTCTGCATGCCTTTTTATGGACTTCTGGGAGAAGAAGAAAGAGTTTTGGGTCATGCATAGAAGAACATGTTCCTTTTTTTTTTTTCCCTTTTTTTTTTTAAATCAAGTGAAAATCTGGGATATTATACAGTCTTAGAAGAAACAGTGTGAACACCTCTAAAAGTATAAACCTAGAGCAACACTGTTGGACTTGCTGTATAAGGCCATATGGTATCAACCTGGATATTTATGGTGGTTACACACTACAGTGGGGACCCAGGCTGTCACAAGGCCCATTAGAAAATGTAGTAGGAAAACAACACACTGGGAAAACAAACCTTCAGGGTTTCACTCTTCTTCTGTCCTTCCTTCACTGCAAATGTAGCTGTGGAAAGCTGAGGCTGGAGAAGTTGAAGCACAGATCCCCTTCTTCCCTGCTAGCTCCAAAGGAGCAGAGACTTGCAGGAACACTGAATGCACCTTCAGTGCACTCTGGAAGGAAATCAAGGAGTAGAAAGCTATGAGAAAGGGGAGTACAAATGTTTTGGATTAGTGATAGGAAAATACCTTCCTGAAGCACATTGTGTAATTACAGAAAATAAGAATGTGTCGTTCATCACTTCTTAAATTATTTTCCCTCATTCACGGGATGGTGGGTTTATTAGAGCCTTGTCATTTTCCTTCAGAATAAAGACTTGTCAGCTCTTTCAGAATAAAGGAGGAGGCTGAGAGGTCAGGTGTGGGAGGGAAGTCAAGTCCTTCTAAATCCAAGTGTGCAAGACAGGTGGGACAGTCTCTCTCCTCTATAAAACAGAAACCACCCCATTCCAGACACTTGGTTGCAGACAGGTGAGTGCTGAGAAGATTTGAGACAAGTCAGAGGAGAAGCCCAGTGTGTGTTTTTGGGTACAGAGGCTACTAGGAGCAGACTGGCTCTGAGCAAAGAGCCCAGTTGCTGTTGTATGAGTCCTCCTGGGTTCTGGTTGGGAAGGACTGAGTTTTTTAGCTAGAAGGACAGGAGGAAAAATCAGGGGATCTGCTGGTGCCTGTCTGCTTCAGCCACCACCCCAGATCTGTGCAAGCAAGGAGGAGTCCTCTGCATTGTATAAACAGCACTGGACTGGAAAGCCATAGTATTCCATAGGCATAGGCACCAACTGCAGTCCAGAACCAGACCACAAATAGGACAGCACAGAGCTCAGCACAGACACTCAGGAGAAGGGACAGGCATGTGTGGTGATCACTAAAACCCACTGGGAAGGATAAGCCAGCCTTTAGACCCATCCTAGCTTGTCAGGACGTATCCAGGATACCTCTGGACCTTGTACCAGCTGGGAAATACCCCCTCAACCATTGTGCCTGAATTCCCTGCTCTCTCCAGCGTGCCCTTTGCTCCCAGACCAGATGGCAGCATGGTCCCCCTGTGCTGGCAGTGCTACCCCAAGGTGTGTGGGGCTCTGCAGCTCTTGCAAGTCCTGCAAAGCACCTTCCTTGTGCTTTACTAGGCTGCTGCAGTTGGGGCAGGAGCACAGCCTGTGTATGAGCAGCAGTGGTGGCAGGCCTGGCAAGCTTCCCTTCTTCACAGGGAGACTCTCCTCCCCTCGCTGAACAGGTTTCCAGATAGCTGGCTTTCATGAGGGTGGATTTCAGGAAGGCTCTAAAACCCAGCCTCGCTGAATTCATCTCCCAGTCCTGTGCTCTGTGTCCTGCAGGGGAGGCATTGCATGATCCCTTCCAGCTGCAGGCAGCCAGGCTTTCAACGTGGCAAGGGGCTGGGCTGTGTCTGGGCAAATGTTTTCTTTGTGTGGTCAGAAAGCAGGGCTGGCAGAGGCGCCTGCCCGAGGCACATCCTGACAATGAGCCCCTGCCCACCCAGGCCACGCTGGGTCCCGATCTCCCACGTTGATGGCAGGCACAGCGAGGGTGGCAGTGACCCTGGCTCTCCCCAGGTGCAGTGCTTTTATCTCAGGAACAGCAGGGACATTCACCCTGCTGCGGAGGGATGCAGGGTGCTGGAAAAAGAGCCTGGGATGCACCAGGGGATGGGGACAGTGCCAGCCACACGGCTCACCTGTGGGATGTGCTGGCACCCATGGCTTGGCTTTAGAGTGGGCCCCTGGGCAGAAGGTGGTGTGCAGCCTGTGCAGCCCAGCAGGAACACCAGGGACCCTGCCACAGCCAGCATTGCTGAGGGTGCTGTTCCATCCTTCCCATATACACATGTGCACACCCCACAGCCATGAGGGTCCAAATCCCCTTTGCATAAAAATGCTTTGCATCTCTGATGCCAAGCACAAACCTGCCATGCCTGCTGGTGGCCTTGGAAAAGGGAAAGGCATTAAATCACCAAACCCAAGGCTTCAGCATGTGCCTGTTACAGCTCATGAATTTTTGTCAAAGCTGTGAAAGGTCTGTGGTATGAAAAGGTCAGTGTTCTGTTTTATTTGCTTCCTTTGCTGTCCTAACAAGGTGTGAGGAGGAAGCTATAGGATGGCGGGGTGCAGGACTCACGGAAGTGAGCAGGTGAGGTGCGACATCCAAGCCAGGCAAAGCAGTGGTTGATGCTCACCACACCCTCCCACTCAGAACAGGGTGTGCAGCAGGTCCCCACAAATCTGCAATGCTGCATGGAGAAGAAGCCATGCAGACGTTTCAATATATCCTTTGAACTTTCCTCTGTGACTTTTCTCAAACAGCCATGGCCAAAATTCAGCCTGCGGATCTTGGCACAGGGTCCAGGCCTTTGCAAGGAGGTCTCACTTGTGGGATTTCCTGTATGGTACAAACCACTCTTCAAAACCCTCCGTGTATGAAGTCTTTAGCAAGGCAATAAGAGCTTGACCAGCAGAGTTTTTTCCTGAAGATAGAGGCACTGTGAGGTACAAACACCTGCAGCTGCCCTTGGAGCTGAACTGGGGTGTGGGAGCTCAGCTGGCAGAATTAGGCAAGCAGGACCACTGCCACATCCCCATTCATACCCATCCATGGCAAGGAGATTGGAACTAGATGATTTTTAAGGGCCCTTCCAACCCAGGTCATTCTATGATTCCATGATTCCTCAGCCCCACAAACCTGAGGGAGACAAGAAAGCCTAGAGACAAGAAACCTGGGGGGTTTTAGCCTCCTTTCTGGGGTTGTTCACTGCAAAAGTCCCTTCAAAACACTTGGATGCAGCTCAGTGTGGCAAAGTCCACACTGGCAATTCAAGATCCCCAGTGGAACTAGCAACAGAGGCCAGAATCAGGCAAATTTCACATCTGTTATCTTCATGCCTGGAGAATTCAGGCCACATGAGACAAGAAGCAGAGACTTTCTCCATAGAAGGAGGAAAAAGACCCCAAGATGCCACACTGATATCAATCACTCTTCTTTTGCCACTGTTTGGCAGCTGGAACCCTGGCAATAGGAGAGCTGGACTGTGTGCAACATGGTGCCTTAGGGACTATAATCAAAGTTTTGATTATTAGCCTAACATGGGTCATCAAGAGGAAAGCAAATGAAATAAAAGGAAAGTGCAGCTATCAGCTTGCCTTGAGTTTAGCTTAATCTATTTTAATTTAAAAGGGAAATGCCACATAACTTACCTATAATACTCTAAAGCCCAAGTCAGGAACATATTGCCAGTGATAGATAGTGGCATGTTTTAGCAGCAATATGATGGACATAAAGCTCTTTAACACACACAGAAAACCAGACCTCAAATCATTTGGGCCTTGTCTAGCAAGCAGGGAGCTTGGGGCAGGAGGAAATGCAAGGTAGCTGGCACGGAGTCCCATTGTGTACCTTGGTGTCTTTTTATCTGTTTCTGGAAGTTCTGAATGGCAAGAATAGAAAACATCCATCCCAAAGGTGCTGTGAGGCAATCTGTGCACGTGAAGTGTTTCGAAAGCCCTGGGAGCCTTGCCCAGCTGTCATGCAGTGACCTTGGACAGGGGCTCATTGCAGTGAGCTCCCAATGTCCCCTGAGCAAAATGGACAGAGGAGCTTCACTCCAGTGCCATTTGTACCATGGGTCCTAAGGGCAGAAGCTTTTGGCTTGATGGGCTCCTCCAAGATTGCTTTCACATTCATGACAGATTGCAAGTGGAATAAAATTCCTCTTCCCCTCAAAAAAGGCTTTGGAGAGGTGTGCAAGGTTTGTCTTGTGGAAATGCCCCCTGATATGGAGCTGGCACCCAGCTGGCGGGGACTATCTAGTGTCCTGGTGTCATGGCCTTGGAAGGCAAACCTCTCCCAGCTCCCAGCAGCATATTTGAGCTCCAGGATGGTATGGAGAGCGCCGCTCCAGTGCCTGGCACCATATCAAAGGCAGGTACCTTATTTCCCACTCGAGGCAGCTGCAGGACAGCACCACTTCCCTGTGCAGGGCGAAGCTGGTGCACAGGGCCGGAAACCATAATGGAACAGCCAGCTCAGGAAGGAGCCAGGGCCAAGATTTTGTTTTTAACCTGCTTCTTGTTTATTTAAGCCTTTGAGGAAGACGAATAAAAGCAGCCAGTGAGCGAGGAGGGCTGTGTTGCAATGGGAGCTGAGTGTGCTGGCTGGGTCACGGCGAAGGCGATCTGTGTGACAGTGGACACCGCCTGTCCGGCCACTTGTGAGCCCCACACACCCAGCAGCAGCTGGCACAGCAGCCAGGCTGCTCAAAAAAGGTGTCCTGAGCACATCCAGCAGCAGCTGGTGCCTTGGCTGGCTGCATGAGAGCTGTGCTGCCTGCCAGGAATTGGGGCGCTGGAGCTGCTGCTGCTGCAGGAGGAATTAGAGGCACAGATGTTTTGGTTGTTTTGTGCAGAACAAGTTAGAGCAGCTCGTTCTCTTCTGCAGAGAGGCATCACTCTTAGAAGCCTAGTCCCAGCTACTGTTGCCTGTGCCACAGGGCTCCTGCCCCAAGAACAGGGACAGGCCAGTCCTGTCCCTCTGTGCAGCACCAGAAGATATAGCACTGCCACATATGTGATGCTGAAATGGAACCATCAGCCAATTTTTGTTGCAGTTCACATCTCCCCTGCCTCATTTCATGCTCCCCATGCTCCTCATTTCATCTTCCCCAGGTTTTGCTAGGGGCAGATTCACATTCCATCAGAGCAATACTGACCAGTGGGAGCAGTGGTCCAGGTATGGGCTGTGGGGGAGTGTCTGCCCCCTCTCTCACATCTGGACCAGCTGCTTCTTCCCCTGTCTGCAATCTCACAGTGCACTGCTTTGGGAACCCTCAACTATTCCCACCAGTTCTTAGCAACATGGACCTGGCAGCTGGAACTGGGACTGGGATCACAGAGATGGAATTTGAACCAGAATTTGACCATGGAGCTGGGAGATAAACCCACAGTTTTCTATTGCAGAAAATGTAGACTCAAATAGAGGTATCTTGTTTTTAACAGCCAGAAGATTAGTGCCTGTTTGAAGTCATCCTGATTTTTAAAAAGGTAAATAAGATATAAAAGTTGGATTAAGTGAGACTGTCACCATGGGGAGGGTCTGACTGGGGCTTGGGGACAAAGTACAATGTGTGGAATAAAGTGAGAACATAGTGAGTTTGGATCCTCTAACTTTCATCAGTAGGAGCTACCTTCACCTCTTAATATCATTTTAACAGGACCCATAAAGAACACTTGGTTTAACCCATTTCAAAAAGCTCTAAGTCAATGTTAGGATGCTTTTCTGAAATGCTCCATTCCCCTGAGAGATTGGATGGACATGTTATAATCTATTTGTAATTCTCCTTCCAAGCCATTTCAGAAATTCATATGACCAAAAAAAAAAAAAATCAGCTCTGGCCAGTCATTTCAGACTAAGCTAATGCAATTTTCATTCTTATCCATATTGTCATGCAGTTAGTCCTGCTGAGCTTAGCACTCAACTGTCCTGATTTTTCATCATAAATTCTCCTTGTTCCTCTTCAAGTATTACTCCTGATTAAGGTCTGCGATTTGAAAAACTTAATTTCAGATTTTAAAGTGACAACTGATTCTTCTTTGAGCAAGTTTGTTTCGTACAGATAAGATTTTACGCAGCATTGACATATTTTTGACTCCTCTTTACCTTTTCGTTTCCTTTGTAGGTACTCTTCTTAATGTCTCTGAAAAGATTGTTGAGCTGGTGCTCTCAGAGATGGTAACAAATCCTCTTGCAGGGGTTGTTGTGCAGTGGGGGGCAGACATGAAATGGAAGCTGGCACCAGGAATGCAAATTCCTGCTGCAATTTGGGTCACATGTCCAAAGGGAATTATAATTCCTCACATGCTTTCTCACGCAGCAGGACACAGGACCAGGGGGACTGTTGCCTTGGACTGGGCTCTCAGCTTGTCTACTCCACTCTCTTTTCTCTGAAGGTGCCCAGTTGCAAATCCTGTAAATCCAGAGCGAGACTGACCAGAATGGCCAATCATAACTTGCTTATAGAAAAATATTTTCCTAACCCTAGGCATATATCACTTGGCATGTCCCCTGAAGAGCTCTGGTTTATATCCCTTCTGCTTGATTATCTCCAATGAGGTAACCCTGGAGATATTCACAACATTTTTACATGCCCATGCATTTTTTTCAGACCTCCTGAGCTCTGTGTCTCGGCAATCTCTGGTGGCAATGAATCCCAATCTTGCAATGCTCTGCTGAGTACATCCCCATTCCTCCTGCCATTCACTGCTCATTTTTAAAATCAAATCAAGCATTCCCATTTCCATTCCCATTCCCTGGACTTTCTGGCCCCAACCTCCCTTGGGCTTTGCTCTCTGCTCTCTATATCCATCAGTGCCACATTTATTAATATTCCCTTCCACCCCATCATCCACTTTTGCACAAGAGCTTTCCAGTCCTCTTACGCAAGAATCTCTTTGGTCCTCGAGGCACAGAATTTCCTGCCCTCTTGGGCATCCCTCTCCCTCCTTTACTGCTCCTCACAGGACTGCAGATGTGCTATGGATTATTTTGAGGTCTGGGCACAGGGACTCACGCTATAGATAAAACTATGCTGAAATCAGGAGCTGTCTCAGCCAAGGTACTAATAAGATTTGCTTTTGTTACCCTGATCTGGGCCAAGATCTACAGCAAGGACATCAGCCAGGGTCCAGCAACTCCTTCCTGAAACTTCTATTTCACCCTGGCAGGACAGACTTCCACCCTCACCTTCCCTGTATCACTGAGGCCACAAATCTGCCTGTGCCAGGATTCCTTACACAGCTGTACAAACCCTCACTTGCACTTGTAGGAAAATGTATGTCCATAATCCCTGATTGGAATCCACAGTGCTGGCAGTGGGCAGTCTGCTCTCAGCCATGATGTTGGATAGAAAAAGTGTAAAAAGAGCAGGAAGAGGATTATAAGAGCTATTACAGCTATCAGAGAGACAAAAAAATTAATCTAGCACAGACAGATATGGCACATGGAGAGCCATTGGAGTTAGGGTTTGACTGGTAGCATCCCTTTGATAGTGCCTGTGAGAGCAAAACAGATCCTTCAAGTGTTCCCAGTTCAGCTTTGAGCTGTGGCTGCCCAGAGGAGAGCTCCTGGGCTCTGGACACCAGGCAAAGCCAGCAGGGAGCTGCCAGAAAACACTGCTGTCACCGCAGAGGAGGCTCTCTTGTTGCCCATTTAAACTGCTTATGGGTGCCTGAGACAAAAGGCTGGTTTTGCTTTTGCCTTGTAGTTTGAGCTCAAGGTTGGACATTCCCAGAGCAGTGGATGCCCAAGGGCATGACTCCCCGTGTCTGTGCCTATATGAAGTGGCGTGTGCTGGCACGAGGTGCATGACAGTCACAGATACCACTGACATAATTTTAAGGCTGGGTGAACACACTGCAGCTGGAAAAACACTAAGAAAAAAAGGCATTTACACACCTTGTACAGGCAACTGTACTATAGGCAGCTCTGGCAGGGATGTTTGCTTTTCAAGCTACTCAAGACATCCCATTATACAATCCCCTTTTCAACCAAAGCTTTGCCAAGCATTTTGAGGTGATTTTTTCCATGCTGTATGGCTGCCTCTGACATCTTTGAGGGAAAGAACCAGCCAGATGGGCTGGGCCAAGCACAAGAGGAGAGGGTAGAAGAAACTGTTTTGCAGCGCATGAAGTGCTTCTGGTGACCTTTTTTGCTGAATGGCTTGATAGCCTTGCTTTAGAGCAAGGGTTTGAAATTTGGCACGAGGGCTCAGTGGCATGTCAGGGATTTGCCATGGGTCTTTCTACTGCCTCCCATCCTGCACCACCTCCCTGCTGCTGCCAGTCCCTGGATTGTCTGAGGTGTCTCACCTGGTACCTCCTGGTTTTACAGCCTTGCTGATGACCCATGGGACTGCCAGAGTGGCACGAGACCATGGGATTTGTCCTTATTTGAAACCAGTTGAGATTTCACAAATGTTGCTGTGTATCCTAAAAGAAATACAGTAATTTCACGCATATAAGGCGCACCTTTTTGACTGAAGTTTCGAGCCTACCCTGGAAGTGCGCCTTATCACCCGGTGCGCCTTATATATGGACAAATTCTGGAGAATTGCCAACCCGTAAGGGCAAGCCACGAGAGCCGCAGCAAGAGCCGGCAGGTGTGGGGAGAGCCAGGGGGCGTGGGGGAAGCCGGGGGGCACGGGGCCAGTGGCTGGGTGGGGGAAGCTGGAGGGTGCAGCCCCAGCGACACGTGTGAAGCCGGGGCAGCAGTGGCACACACCGAGCCGAGGCAGCGTGGGGGAAGCCGGGGGACGTGGCTCCAGCGGCTGGGTGGGGAGAGCCAGGGAGTACAGCCCCAGTGGTTGGATGGGGAGAGCCAGCAGCGGATCCTCACTTCCACAAAAAAAAAAAAGAGTTCACCTTATAGGCCTGTGCACCTTATATATGGACAAATTCCGTGGACTTCTCAGCCACCCGGAAGTGTGCCTTATAACCTGATGCACCTTATAAGTGTGAAATTCCTGTACTCTTCCTGGCCTCTTGTGCAGCAATGACATGGAAGAGATGTTTAGGAGAGGGCCCCATCATTTGCCATCTACCCACCAATTTTTGTCAGGGTACCTGAGAACCCCCAGGCACAGCTCCGTGTGATGGTCCTGAGTCACAGGATGGTCTGTGGGTTCTCAGCCACATGGACAGCCCATTGTAATTTCTCTCTGTTGTCTCATTGTTGTGTGTGAATTGATTTTTATAAAAGTCACTAGATTTGTGCAGGTGAGGAGCTTGACTGTCTTAGGTGTAGCAAATTTTGTGAGCAGCATTTGCAGTTAATTAAAAATGCTACACTTTAAAATCATTTTTGCTAATTGCAAAATCTTTAGCAGCATTATTTTAACTACATTTTCCATGTTGCATGGGGATTTGAACTCTGTTAATTTTCTGCTGAATCTCTTGGCACCATTTAGCATATCAAAATGGTCATGAAATTAAAAAACCTTAGCCATTTATACTTCTCTAGAAATTAATGTGAGCAGGAACAGGAAAAAGTTTTGCTTCAGGAAAAATGTGACTATATTGAGTCCCTTTCCCCCTTTTTTCCCCACAAAAGGGCATTATGTTGTAGTGCTGACTGACCCAGAGGAGCTGCTCTGGGCACAAACCGAGATTACTGTGCCAGGAGGAGGATGCACAGGGCCACCATCCCATGTCCCATAAAGCTAGACAGTGAGTTAGTGCTAAATGACATTCTCTTGGCCTCAACATGAGTCAGTACCTGTCAAAATCAGTACCCTAGTGTTTTAACTCCCACTCTGGGCACTGGCCACTGAGATGCATCAATGTCAGACACCAAAGCAGCATCAGAATGAATGCTGGGCCTCAAGTGTGTCGTTTCCAGCTTCCTGTTCTGCCTCACAAACTGCACTGCTTTCACCTGGAAGACAGAAATGTCCTTAAAAAGGTGAAAAAAGAGAGGGGGAATGTAAGCCTTCTCTTTGGAACAAGGCAGAATGTATCTGCAGTGTCCTGACATCATCACAGCAACCCAAACACATAAGCAACATCAATCTGTGAATTTTCAAGAAAAATGGCTCCATTATATAGCAATGAAATCTCCAAATCAGGCTCTGACAGTCACTCTGAAAAATGACATAAACACAAAAACAAGCAAAAATACATCAGATGGCATTTTTTTTCTAACTGAGAGGGAAGACTCACATCATTCCACTGAATGTATGTCTACAGAGATCAGTGTCAGCTCTTATTCATGCTGCTTCTAACTGTGTGCATTTATTACTGTTCCTTGGGCCTCAGTCACCTAGCCATTGTGATGGGTTTGTCCTGCATGATCGGATGAAACTGAATTCTGGGTCTTTCTCTGGACCGCAGGGCACATCATTTTCTAGCCCTTTATCATCCATTCAGCATCCTGTGACTGGCCTTGCACACAGCTCTTGCTGTCTTCTCTCTCTTTGGAACAAGGGGGTATGCAGGAGAGTTTTCGCCCTGTCCACTCCACTGTTTTGCTTGTGGACCCTGTGCACATCATGGAACCTTTCCTTGCCTTTTCAAGCCACAAAGCTGCATCGGTCCCAGTGGGATGAGCCTGGCAGCAAGGATTTGTTCTGTATTTGTTTTCCCGACTTGTAAGCCAAGAATCATAATACTTGCCTAGATCAAAGGGGGTACAGGGAGAATTAAATAATTAATGTATGTAAAGCACTTTGAAAGATGAAAGATGTTATATAAGTACAACATATTAACTACAAAAAAAAAAAAAAGAAGAGAGAAAAAGACCCCGAACTGGTTACTAATGTAAGCCCCTGGTTTATTCTGTAAGAAATGCATGAAATCAAAATTATTGCCACTAACAAATTAGGAGTTTGATTATGCCAAGCCCTAACACAGCTAGTCAGGGGATTGACAGCCTTGCCTTCTCCTGTGGCCGAGTTAGGGCACCCACATGAGCAAGAAGGCTCCAAAATCGTACCCATAATGGGGATATGGAAGGGAAGACACTTCCTGCATCACTGAATCATCTCAAGTCCCATGTCAAAGTCCTGTGCAAAAATTGATGTTGCAGTGCCTTACAAGAAGCTGTTCCTTGCTGTTCCTCCTCCTCACTGCTCCAATGGCCAGAATGGTTCCCAGGCTAAACACGCTCATGGTCATTTGTATCCATTTGTCCTTGTGCCAACATTGTTTTAAGTTTAACACAGGATATTTATAGATCAGTCGTGTCCTCTCTAACCTCTAATGTTGTTGGGCAGAACCAGGCAATCCCTTTGAGCTTTCCTAGGGTCTGCAACCCCCACTGAGCACCCTCAGTTGCACTTGGTCCTGTCTCAGTTCATCCTTCTCTAAGAGATGAATAAAGCTGAGTGCAGCATCCTCACAGTGCACCAGTACTTGTTCTCCATCACCAATACTTTTCAATCCCCAGTAAGAAATGCTTGATTCATCCTCTTTTATTTACCTTTTTCTGTGGCTGTGCTGCCATTTCAAGGAATCCTGTGAGCAGCCAAGGTGCCTGAGATGTTTTATTTTCCCAGAGAAACTCTGGCCCTTCAGATGTTTCGTGCCAAACCTTACATTTGGCACAATTGAATTTCGTCCTATTCCCATTGTTCCCACCCTCGAGGTCACACAGTTTTTCCTGTTTGATAGGCTGGGGCCTCTCTGTATTGACAAGTGCTCGCACGTCTGTGTCATCAGGAAATTTCACCACGCACTCCTCCCTCTTTTGTGTGACAGAAAAATACAGGCTGAAAGCAGATCCCAGGCAGCCCTCAGACAAACCCACCACCAGCTACCTTCCAGATCTGCTTTCAGCTCATCTTGCTTTCACTTCCTGCCCCTCCATGCTTCACCTGTCTTGCAGAGGTGATTGAAGTTCTTCCAGAGGGAAGGATGTTGCAAGTCCGTAGGGCTTGCCTGACCCAACCAATGCTTTGGAAGTGGTTGTGTTCCCTTGGGGACATTGCAAAAGAGAGTCAGACAAGTTGCAAATCTCTTAAGTTTCATAACAATGTCAAGCCAGGGAAATATAATACCCAGGGTAACTTGGGATGGAAGGGAATATTCTTCAACATCTGGAGGAGCACATGCAGTAATTCTGGCAGCACAGAGAGCTCTGTGTCCTCAAGAACCCTCTTACATTACAACACGAAGCCATGCTGGTATTGCTACTTAGAGGGAAGCCCAGGTGGAGGGCAGAGACAAAGGCCAGGCGGCTGCTCCAGGGAAGAGGTGGGCAGAGGTCAAGGGACCCAAATGTGTCACACAGTTCTAGCCCGGACCTCAGGCCTCTGTTTCACCTCCACTGAAGACCAGGTATGGTCATTTGTGGAAATGATTTATAGACAGTTTGCATTGATGCAGCAATGCAGGAAGCAAAGGGAAACTGATCTCTGGGAGTAACCAGCTCTTTGGGAGGTAGAATATTATGGCCCAGCATTTACTGGTCCTGTAGCTGCTAAGGCAAGCTCAGGAGGAAAAATGAATCCCAGCATATTCTGGTCTTCTGTCTCCAGGGAAGATCACGGGATCCACCTTTGAACCAGCCAAGAGGTGAAGGCAAATCTTGCCCATACCAGGGTCAGCAACCAGCTTCAATTGGGCTGAAGGAATCAGCTCTGGCACTCAAGGCACTTCAGGGCTCCAAAGATGATTCTGAGAAAAGCCAACACTGTGGTAGACCCTGGTAGGAGGAAAGTCACAGCCACTTCCTTTCAAAAGACTGACTTCTCAGAAAATCCCATCTGGAGCCTTCCAGAGGACCCAAAACGGTATTCCAGGCAACTGCAGTGCCTGTGAGTACACCAGGCCTTGAAGTGCTGCTGGAGCAGTGAGTAACAGAGTGAGACTGCCCAAGTGCCACAGTGAGACCTTGAGCCAGCTGCAGAAACAAAGCCCTGAATGTCTCTGCGTGCCAAGTAAGTGCAAGAAATGAGATACGTGTGAATGTGCTCCACAAAGTTTGTCCTGGATCTCTGAAGAGAACACCTTATTAGAGCTGCTGGTAGCATTGCACCAGCATAGAAGCAGTGTTTTTTTACATGTCTCTTGAAAACAAGGCCTTTTAAATTTTATTACAAAACATTCACTTGCATGGGAAAAGCTGAGCACATTTGGCACCCACTGCTACGAAGCTCCTTCATTTTATCCCTCTCATTAATGAAAAGTGAGAGCAGGAGCCCTTCCCTCTGCTTCCCACAGAGCCTATGTCGCAGTGTAAAGACACAGGCAGATTTTCTGGAACTTCTGTATATGGTTCAAGGCAGCATCCTGAGCCCTGTATGTGCACATGGGTGTGTGAACACATTCCTGTGAGCAGACATAGAACAGATCTAATTGTTATCCTCAGCAAGAACATGGCTGAGAGGATTTGCCTCTGTTTAGCCAAGTAGTGATTAACACCTGGTGAGAAAATCTAACAGCCATAACATCTCATTAACATATTTTGATGGACAATAACCTCTTCAAATACGCATGGGAGAGAGAGAGGGCTGGCTTTGGAAGGGGCACATTTGTAAACTGGTCATCCCTGGTTTTCAGACTCCTTAACCCTGCTCAGGGAGATGCAAAGCTCTCTGGGCTGGTATAAAATACTCACCAGAGCATGGTGATGTGTAGGGCAAGCTGCAGCACTTAGTTTTGCTTTTGTGTAGTATCATAGCTTCTCACTTCTTAATTCTCCAGCCCAGTTGTAGCCCCTAAGGATCCTCTCCAGGCCTCATGCAGAAATGTGATAATATATGCCTTCCACCCCAAAGAACCTAAATTAAGAGTAAAAAATGAGGCAGAAACAGTCAGATCATTATGGACAGCTTAAGCACTGTTAAGTTTTCTACAGGATACCTCCACAAATGCCTGGGCCACCATCTGGATTCAGGGAACCACAGCTGGAGGTGAGGAGCACCAGGAATAAGGCAGCCAAGGGAGCTTTAGCAAAAGCAAAGGTTTAGGAATTTAAACTAGTGTAGCACCCTCATTTTGGAGACTGCAAGGCACAATTTCTTCCCAAGCTGATTTCCTTTATATGCACAATTTTACTTCATGGTTAGAGGCAGTGGAGGAGGTAAGGTGCATTGTTAAATAAGTGGCTTCCAGGGGTGAAGTACCCTGACATAAAACAACTTCTGTTCTTCACTTCTTTCCACATCTGTCACTCCAACCAGCTAAACTGAAATGCTCTGTACCTTGGTCTTACCCCTAGTGATGCCAAAAGGGCATGTGGAGCACATGCAAAGAGTATTGTGGGATGGATTCCTCTGGAGGTCACCTGGCACGACTCAGCTTTCACAGCAGAGCCTGCAGACACTCAAATCAACATGAACTGGCCTCAGAAGAGCCTGTGGAAAACAAGCCTCACCTCCAGATGACCTGAGCTTTAAAAGTGGCTGTGGCAGAAGCCAGTCTGGATTGCATGTGTGGGACCCATTTCTAATTGGCCTTGTCTTTTATAAAAATGTGCTTTCAAGAACTACATGTTGTTATTATCTGTTGTTCACGGGCATGAGGTTTTGGAAATCACAGTTTTAAACCAGAGGAGAACATTTCATCATTTCCTTTCATGGGGAACTCCTCTCTCAGTTTGGCCTAGTCTTTGTGCTGAGCTTTGGTAGTGCTTGGCACAGCTCTGCAGTCCATGGCTTGATGCAGAGTGAGGGGATCAAAGGAGCAAGAAGCAAGGGCTGGACAGGGTCTTAGCTTCTCCTTAGCCCAGATCAGCTTGGAGAGCGGTGACTCTTTGGCTGGCTGTGGTACATTTGGCTCCCTCCCAACTCCAGCTGTCATCCTGGGGGTTGGCGTCAGCAGCTTTTTGTGAAGTTGCTCCTTGGACAAAGGGAGCCAAATGTCCCACAGTACTCAGGGCAGCGAGGACAGCCCTGCCCAAGCTTTTATTCCTTGATAATTCTGTTGCTCTGGATTTGTGTGCTGCAACCCTGCCACTGGCATTTGGCCGGAGAGAAATATCTGCGTAAATGTGATTATGTGGGAGTGAGCGCCTGTGCGTCTCTGGCAGACCAGCCATGCCCATCCTGCTCTATTTCCAGGGCAGAGATGGCAGTGGGGAAAAAACCCCAGCTTTCTGAAGAACCATGCAGTGCTGTGCGTCCCCAGACCTAGGAGAAGCAGTAGGAAAGACTGTGTCACCACAAAGCTGCAGCCCAGACCTCGCCTTTTCCATACCTAGCGTTGTGTGGGCTCTTTGACTTGTTGTCACCATCACCCGGGCTGCGCTGCTTTCTGGCAAGGAGAGGAACAAGAGCAGGCAAAGTTTTACAGAGCATGGTGTCTGGCCATGGAAAAGCTGTGCAACATGACTCATTTTATGTAAAGGACATGAAATGTGTGCCACATGAGAGATGCTAGCTGGGCTCGAATCAAAAAACATCCTCATCCAGGAAGAGTATTCAAGCATGTGCTTAATTTAAGAACATACTTAATCAGGGCCTTTGGGCATAAAAGGGTAATGATTATTCTTGTGTTGCTGGGGAAATCCAAGTGACATCCGGAAGATGTATTACTCAAGAAAATTTAGTGTTATTTCAGTGTCCTCATTTAATCTTTCAATTTCCAAAAATGTAATTATTTTAATTTGTCATTGCTATGAGTTCCTTCACAGCTGTTTTACACTCGATTGTTAATGCCAAGTGGAATCAGCAACACAATCTGGTTCAGATAATAAGTATGGAAGATCAATTCTGCATCCATCTCTTTTCTCTGTCCCCATTAAACTTCCCAGCATCTAAGATATCTGAGCTTGGCTTTGCAGAGACAGCTAACCACAGCAAAAAACCTCTGGTACATACTGTTTAATCATTTAAAATCAGCAAGGTCCCTGCCCAGAATTTTTTCAATGTGTTTGACCCCTAATTTTCTCTCTGAATAGCTGTGTACTGCTTCAGAGATTAGAAATTACGGGATTCTAGGATGGATCTGCCTATAAGTGTGCAAGGAGCCAAGGAGAGTCTTCCTGTCTCAGTGTGACCAGGGTAGATGGCAACTAATGTATTTGTTTTCCTTAGAAAAACTGCATGACATAGCTACTCCAGACCCAACAGCTGGGAGAAGACAGCTCTGCTCTATCACATTTTGTGGTTTCGTACCCAAACCTTTCTGTCACTGCACAGAAGATGTCCCCTGAGCTGGCCTAGACTTCTCCTGCCCTAAGGACTGGGCACCAGCTGGAATTTTCGTAGGGCAGCAGGGATCTGGACATCCTACATATACCCTGTAGGAGATATATTCTGCCTGCTGCCCTTGAGCATGGCTTCATTTTTTTAGTTACTTGCTGTGCAGCAAAGATATTTAGGCACCTGTTTTACTAGAGCTTCTCTGGCCCAGAGATAAACAAGGATTGCTATTGGCCCTAAGGTAAATTCTTGTTAATTTTATTGGCCTTGGGTTAAATCCTGCTCATCCTCCTCAGGCAATTACAGGACCTTCACGACTATTAGCCACACCTGAATATAAGCCGCACTTCCAGGTAGCTGGGAAGAC
>VRYO01002253.1:21046753-21068358 GCA_009812075.1 Sialia sialis
AGCGAAGCTGCGGCAAGCAGCGGTGCGCGGGCTCACTGCGGGGGAGGCGCTGCAGGAAGCGGGGGCTTTCTGCCGGGGGGTGCCGCAGGGGCACGGGGACTCGCTGCGGTAGGGGCACCGCCTCGGCATGAAGCCCGCTCCCCACCTCCCCCCAGCCTGCCTGGCTGTGGAGCCCAGCGGCAGTGGGTCCCCGCCTGCTCCGTGGAGCTCGCCGGCAGTGAGCCCTCTCCTGCTCCATGGAGCTTGCTAGCAGCGAGTGCCGGTACCCCCCGGCAGAGAGCCCGCGCGCTGCCGGTTGCCACGGCCCCACTGCCCCGCCCACTGCCGGGGCACGGGAGCTCGCTGGGGGTGGGGGGTCGCCGCCGGGGTGCGGGGGCAGCGCTGCTGGGGCACAAAGCCCATTCCCCACCTGCCCCCAGCCCGCCTGGTTGCAGCTCCATGGCAGCTCCCCGGCCGGTCTCTCCCCAGCCGGCTCTCACTTCCAGGTTGGCATTTTGCTGGGATTTGTCCATAAATAAGCCGCACCTGATGATTAGCCGCACCACTGGCGTAGGCTGCATTCTTCAGTGATAAAGGTGCGGCTTATAATCGTGAAACTACTGTACTCCCACTGAAACCAATATGAATGTTGTCACGAATAAAGCAGTTGGATTTTGGCCCCTTTGAGAAGATAGCAATCATAAATCCAGCAGCCAGCACAAATCCAGGTGCTAAACCAGGGATTTTCCTGGGGTAAAAACCACAGTAAAGAACTATGGGATAGAACCAGGGAAATGGATAGGCATAAAGGAAAAGAAAATTCTAACTTAATTTCACTCTAATTATTATTAGGGTAAATGTTCAACTGAGCATCGTTTAAACATGCCCTCAGCTTTGCCACTGCTTCCTGGTCTGACCTTGGTGATGATCCTTGAACACCCTGTCCTCAAAGCTGTGGTTAAATATAATTTTGTGTGGCTTTGAGAGGCAAGATACACCAATGAATGCAAGTTATTGTAAGGATACTTTAAAAAGTGAATGACAGTGACAAAACAACTTGGTGGGAAACTGTAGAAACATGGTACTCTACACATGACTAGAGGAGAAGGATTTTCTTCCAATTTTTTTCACCTCTTGTTTATTTTTCTCCTCCTTTTTTTGAACAGTGTATCTCAATCTCACTCTATGTAGCATGAGAGTTATGTGTGCAGAAAGCATCTGAAACCACTTTGTTTCTAATTTTCTTTCATCCATTTGATATTATAAAAAAACAAAGACGATATTGCTTAATCCATAAAACAAAGTGACATCATAATTTATTAATACAGAGGACACAGTTCATTGCTGTTAAATGCCATAAAGAGCTGGAAATAGAGTAGCTTCTCAGAAGGCACTGCCAGTGTGTGTCAGAGGAAATATTTCCTCAATGCTATACCAGCATGTGCAAGATCCTCTCTGAGTGCCTCACCATTTTGGCCAATCCCAGCTGAACTGCTCTGCCACACCCAAAGGCAATTTTGGTGGGAGATTCTCCAGTCTCTGATGTCTTCTTTCCACCTGCCTCACTCCTCCCAATGCTTTGCTCCTTCTGTCTGCTTCTGTGGAAAGGAAAAAAGCTGCAACAGCCCCGTGGTGGGGTCAGAGCTGGCAGGTCCATTTGAGGTTCTTTCTTTGCTGTCTGTGGGGCAGCAGTACAAGCCCCCGTGTCCTCAGGGTGTCCCTTTGCCAGCAGGGTCACAGAGCTGCACGCATGGAGCAGTGCCATACATCAGGCTCTACAACTCAGCCCCGGGCCAGCAAAGCATTTAAGCACCTGTTTACCCTTAAGCTTTTGAGTAATTCTTCTGGCCTGAGCTAAGCACAAGCTTCCCACTGCCTCTTTGCTTCCCTTAGTTTTCCCTTGCAGGATTTGTGCACCATGGCCTGGCTGAACTCAGGGCAGCTGGCACAGTACTGCTCAGCACCCAGCTCTTCACAGAGCCAGAATTCAGACTCTGCAGAGACCCCAGTCCTGCTGGCACCTCCATGGCTGAGCCCCTCCAGTGTCTGAGAGGACTCCCTGAGCTGGATTCAGCCACAGAGCAATTTCTGAGTATTTCAGGAGAAATTCCACCACTTCTGTTGCTGTGCCGTGTCCAAGCACCAGCACCACATAAGGACAAAGTGGCCACATGTCCACAATAAGACATCCCTCTGTCTTTTAGGTAACACAGACAATCTTCCTGGTATGGATAACTTGCAGCCCTGGAAACATGCTCAGCAGATGTTCACTCCACACTCTGCCTGCCCAGAAGTACCAGTCCTCAGTGCTACTCCCTGTCTGCCTCATTATCAAACATACCTAGCCGTGCTTTAGCAACTTTTGGGAAGAGACAGGACCCTTTTGGCTCCCAGGACATAAACTAGTATTTTCATTTGTATTAATTTCGTCCTTCCCTCCCACTGGGACGCACCTGTTTAAAGTGTGGGATGAGCACGGTGCTGAGTGCTGCAACCAGCCACGCTCTGCCTGCCGGTATCCACCGGGGAGCCACGGTGCCATGAGCTCCTACCTGCCTACTCCCTGGCGAGCCAGATTTCCCTGCTGTTCTCCAGCCGGCAATGCTGAATTACTGCTGTTTGCTGGTCCTCGAGTGCCAAAGGTGCGCTGGCACCTGTGGAGCCGTGTGAGCACATCCCTGTGCGCGCAGCCGGAGCCGGTGCGTTGGCAGTGCGCTACCCCCCTGGCATCCCCCCCTTCTCCGGGCTATGTGTGGCATTTCGGAGCTCTGACAATCTGCTTCCAAATGTTTTCCATATTTGTTCAGCCTCCTCGATTCAAATACCAGCAACAACTCAGCCGGCACAAACCGAAGGTTTTTGGGGGGCAGAAAGCTCGCACCCCCATCGGCGTGCGCGCACGCACACGCACGTGAAAGCCAAAAGTCCGCCGGCATGGGAAAGGAAGAGAAGAAAGCCCGGAATAGCCAGAGCCAGACAGGGAAGGTACCCGCAAGGGAGAAAAGTACCAACTCGACGCAGGAGTCCGCGGTGAAAAAGAAGAAGAAGCAGAAGAAAGCCAAGGGGGATCCCAAAAGTGGCCAGGAGGAGGAATCCCACACTTGTTGTGGCTGCCGCTTCCCGCTGCTGTTCGCGTTGCTGCAGCTGGCGTTAGGCACCTCTGTAACAGTGCTGGGCTTCCTTATGGCAGGCATCAGTTCCTCTCTGCTAGTCAGAGACACTCCATATTGGGCTGGGATAATTGTAAGCATAAAGTCTGTTTCTCCTGAAACTGCCTTTGCCAGCATTAATGCAAGCTGCATGACGCTCCACTTTAGACTAACCAACTGCATGCACAACACCATTTGAGTTATGCTAACTATAAATGTTCCTGGGATTAAGTGTTTGGCTATACTTTCCCAAGGAAAACTTCTCCTGCAGAATAACAGAGCGTTTTGTATTCTTCCCTACAATACCCAACAGACCTGAAATAAAATACAGCGTTGCTGCTCATTGGATGTATGTATTAGCTTGTGCTTTGCAGTGAACTCCTGCCTGGTGGTGCTAAAAAAAAATGTTAATTTCTTGCACTGCCTACCCTCTTTGCCCACCAAACCTTAACCATCAAGTTTTGGAAGTGAGAGCATAACTCTGTAGCTCGTAACTTTGAGCTGGGTGAGGAGAGCAATGTCTGTCTCAGAGCTTCCTTGCTGTGCTGTGCTGGAGAGCTGCTGGGATTTAACCCTCTTTCTGCTGCTGCTCCTGACTGCATGTGGCCATGGGGAAGGGGATGGCACTGGTGGACATGGCAGGGACAGGGACCCCTTCCTAGGGCCTGCTGGTGGCTCCTGCCAAGTCACTTTGAAGTGACACTCCAGCCTGGCTGCGTGGGCTGGGGGAACTGGGCAGAGAGCAGCGTCCTGCTGGGTGCAAATCAGAGCTATCTCTGCTGGGGAAGCTTGGGTTGTTCCCCACCCCTGCAGAGGTGGGGCAGGGTGTGTGGTGACATCTGTGGTGAGACTCTGCTGGCTGTGAGCTTGAGGACCTGAGGTTTGCCTGTGGAGGAATGGGGTCAGTGATTATGAGCCTGGGATAGGCCATGGGCTTAATAGAGCATGGTTTCTTCCTTAGGATACAGATTTCAGGAAAATATGTGCTGCAAATACGCCCTGATGTGTTAGCACAGTTCTGGGTGTTGCCAGACTGTAAGAATTCCCAGCAAACAGATTTGTGTTTAGGTACCTAGAGAAAAGATTTCTCGAGGCGCTGAACAGCTATGGGAGCATCTTCTGTAAATGTAATTTGTTGCTAGTAGATTATCTGAGGGTCTGAACTGATTGGGGTTTGCTGTGTTAATCCTGCCAGGCATCCCTTCAGAGGGTGGAAGGAGCAGGGCCTGAGCTCCCAGAGGAAGAGCTCCTCTGACTCATCTCTTCATGTTTCTCTTCTGATTGAAGAGGTATCCAAGAGTTTAGTGGTGTTTCGGCTGTTACAAACCAGGGGGGAATACAGATTATAAAATAGCAATATGTGGCATGTTCGCTCCTTCTGTTTGTTTGAGGATTCTGGAGGTCAGATTATGTCTTTTTCAGACAACAATGTTGCTATCAAAGGTTTGAAATAACTTTTTCACTAGGAAAAAGTGGGGAAGGAGTGAGCTGGACTGAACTAATGTACAGCCAGGTATATGAGAAATTCCAGGAAGCAGCCCCTGGCCCGTGTGAATGTCATCAGTGCCCAAGCAACATTCATCTGTGACATCTACAAATGGCTGGCTTCCCTTGGGGAGGCCTGAAACCCCATCAAAGTCTGCTTTCTGAAAACAGAGCTCTAACCCCTGTTGTTTCTAGCAGCAACTGCCAGCAGTAGTGACATTTAGATGCCCACATGAGGCAAAGCTCAGTCACTTTCAGAGCTCCCCCCCTGAAAATGAGGAATAATTCTCCGTGTGTGTTCCTCAGCTAATTTTCCACTCGGAGCAAGACTCAGCCCTCAGCTGTGGTTGGTGGTCATGTTTTGTATTCACCAGCCAGGGTAATCCCTGGGGAAACATTTCCTGGGACTGTGGGAGGTTTGGTTCACATTGTAGGGTGCCCTGGCTGTGGGGAGGAGCAGAGCAGGCTGTGGGCTGCCCCATGGGGAAGGGTGACTGCGCCTACACTGTGAGTCAGATGGTGACTCTCACCTGGGGGACTTAGTGACATGTTGAGTCACCAGCACACTCGAGCATAGTTTGATTCCTCCCTGGCTCAAATTTGCTTTTGGTGCCCCTCAGTTTACCCTCAGGGTGATGACAGGGACTGTCTGCTGGGAGCAGTGGCTGGGCAGGCTCCTGGGCAATCACACTGCTCTCCTGTATCCTCAGCCCAGAGCAAAAGCGAGAGAGGAATCTGGCACCAGGTCAGGGGGAAGTGAAAAGGAAACTGGTGCTAGAAAGGAGAGGATGAAGTGGTGGGGCAGCCCTAGACCTCCCAGCAGCAGAGCCTGAGTGAGGCACTGGCAGTGGTAACATGGGATTAGGGAAAAATGCAGGAGGTGCCACATGGTGCTGCATTTGCTTTGTTCCTGTGCTGTGGTGACTCCATGGAGAGACTTGGTGCCCACTGGGACATCAGGTGGAGATGGCCAGAAGGTGCTGAGCTAGAAATTCCAGGTGTGCAGTCACAGGGTGCTGCTGGTAAGCTGTGGTGAGGACTGTGCCGAGGGCTGGACTCTGGAGAGCTGGGGAAAACTGGTCCATGAAGGAGAACCCTTGGCTGGGACCTGCATGTAGCCACATGTCCTGTGGGTTGGTTTTTGGGCTGCATGGAAGGTGTTAGGTAGGGAATGGATGACCCATGTACTGCTTGAGAACAAGCCTCATAGCAGAAAGGGATTTCCCAAAACTCATCTATTCACAGAGAAATGAGCAACAGGACACAAAGATGTGGTGTAAAATACCAGAGCATATTTGTTTTAGTAGCATCCCACTCAAGTGCTCTTTTTAAAGGAATACTTGATAAGAATTCTGAATCAAGAACTTAAAAAAAATCTATTATTGAGACCTTTTTAGCAACATTAGCTATAATGGGTGAAGCTCATTCCTAGTGTTACTCCTTTGGAATTACACCAGACTAGATTTGACCCCACAGCTGTTAATGCAGGATGACAGAAAAATGAAGGAAAATTGCTAATGTGTTAAATAGACTCTGATTGATTGAAAGCTTTTTTTTCTTCTTTGTTAGTGGCAAAATGGTGACACCATTCCTTGGTGAAAATCAAGTGCTTCAGTGCATTACCATGAATGGAAAGGAACTGTTTTTAGAGGAGCAGCCAATGGAAAATGCTAGCAAGGAAAACCAGGCAAGGCAGTCTGAATTAAATGGGTTCAAAACCTGACTGTGTAGGTCTGTGAGGCTGGAGCAGGCCAGGGATTGGGATCACTGTCCTGGGGAATAAATGTGGCCAGTGACCCGCTGGCAAGGAGTGGAGGAGGGCTCCAAGCCTGCAGGGCTCCCTCTCCACAGCATCATCCCCTCCCTTCTGAACCCCTGCAGAAGGAAACCATAAAGCTCGTGTTGCACCAAGAGCCATGAAAACCAATTAAAACCCAGTTAAAACCAAAATGCATTTAGTCCCAAATGTGTGGGGCATGGGTCAGAAACCAAAGGAAAATTTTATGGACACAAACTATGGTGCCTAAGGGATTTACCACTTCTACTTTGGCTTCAGCAACTTATTCCCCATATTCCCCATTGCTAAGGACAAGCACATAAATGCAGTTAAAAGCAATGAGGGTAACATTTGTTTCACTTGCCTGGAGCCAGTTCCAGTGAAGGTGACCAGGTCTGAATCAGTTGTCTGTGAGACCTGTCCAAAGCTTCCCAAACTGCAGGCTGGACTCCCTGGCAATCTTTTCTTTCTTGCTGCTTTTGCAGGAGCTTGGACAAATTCTTCACAAACCCACTTATGAGTACAGGGCTTTATTTTTTCCTGTGTCTTGCCACTGGCTTGGTGCATAGGTTTGGGCAAGTTACTTAACCTTGCTAAGACTTTGTTATTTCCCCTGCAAAGTGGGGTTAATAGTGGCCATCCGTCACCCGTTGCTTTGAGATCCTGGGATGAAAAGTGTTGCAGAGACAGTAGATATGAATGGTATCCTTTTCATTCTTTTTCATTAGCTTGTGGCCTTTTGACACCCAGAAGAAGTAACGATGTATTTCTCCTTGAAAAACCTACTTTAGATTATTTCCACTGCGATCAAAAGTGGAGAGTATCAGAGTTTTCATGGGCAAGCTCCCTTTTCAGCCCTGTTTTGCAGACTCGGAGTTAAGAAAGTTACAGAAGTGTTCATCAGAAATTATTATCCAGGGTGTTTATTATTTCTGCCAGGAAGTTATTTTAAATGTATATGTATAAATGTTCATAAAATTAGGACTTTTAAAAACATTTTTAAAAATCTGATTCATGAGCAGTGAAACTGTGGCTCCAGCTGCCAGTGATTTTATTGCAAAAAGCACTCCAAAAAATCTGCCATGGACTGAGCCCCCAGCCCAGAAGCTCTGACACTTCTTGCTCCAGCCCTTCTCCACCTCCCCAGGTGTTTCCCCAGGCCAGAGGGTCCCTGAGCTTTACTCAGGGGTGGCTGTGGCTTGTGGCTTTTTGGCATCAGCGCTCAAGCGTTGGCTTCTGTGCCCTGGTGCAAGTGAGGCTGATATGGGGCTGTGTGGTGCAAAAAGCAGGCAGATTTTTAGCTGAAAAAGCACCTTAATCAACCTTCATTTACCTGGAGTCAGAAATGTTTATGTCTCTAAAACTTTTGCTTGTTTTTAACTAAACGGTTTTCAATTTCTAACAGAAAGGTGACTCTTAAAACCTGATGCCATTGAAGTAGCCATCGAAAAGCCATGCAGGCATCCATATTTTCTTGGCACAGGCTAGCATCAAAAAGTTTGACGGAGGACTGCCTTGAAGAAGAGGCCAGTACTCGTTTAGAGTGTGTGTAGCACCAGAGCAGGATTCTTCAGAACCCTCTGCCATTAAATCTCATCCTCTTCCAAGAATAATTATGCACTGATTAACTAAAATCCACACTTTCATTTTGCTCAGGTGTAGAGTGGAAAACTTTGAGGAGGAAAAATGTTCAAACATTCTGAAGGAATGGTTTGAGAAGGTAAATGCACACCTGAGGTGTGTCTGACACCTGTGTCTGAATCCTAGAGCCCTCTGTGGCTTAGCCTACAGTTTAGCTGCAGAATTCCTGGCTGGAATTTTTGCAAAAAGCCTAGGTAAAATTTGGAGAGAGATATCAAACAGGTTTCCCCAGTCTGGGTAGCCTCATGGCTATGGAGACTTTCATAGTCACAGGCACACCCCAAACCATGAGTGGTGTTCATGAGTACTGTCAGCCATGCTGCACTTCTCAGGCTGAAAATCACTGCTGGCTCTGTGAACTCTGAATTTTATTTTATTTTTTTGATCCCTCAGGCGTTTGTTCGCCAGGACTATATTTCTGGCTTAACAGCAGCAATGGACTGCTGCTGCAGCTCCTGCCTGTGTAAGTGATCATAGTCTTTGCTGGGGGAATTAAATCTTACCTTAGCACAAGTGATGAGTAACCAACCTAAACAGCAAAGATCATTATGGAAAAAATATAATTTCATTTGATTGTGAATGTTCTTGCAGGGTTTTGATGACTTTACAGGATTTAAGAGAAAGTTGTGGATCTGCCAGGGGCTGTTATTGCATGGCTTGAAGGGGCCTGTGGTAAAGACATCATTATTTTATTCTGTAGGTGGGGCAGGGATGGGCAATTATTGTGGGGTTTATGGCTGCTAAAAGAGTGATTTCCTAGATGATGATGGCAGCTGCCTGCAACCACAGTGTACTCGTTTGTCATTATTACTATTATAGCTATTATTTCTGGAAGTAACTTATATGCAACAAAACTGTGCTTAAATTCAACAAGAAGTCTATAAGGGGTTGAAAAAAATTCGGGCACAGTACCTCTGTGTTGCAGACTGGCTTCTTTCTTTCATGTGACAGTGAGACCCAGGCTGACCTGAGGCTGATGAAAGCTGGCAGTGAAAGCTGCCTGCAGCACCCACTTTCATCACAGATTCCTCCAACTTCATAAAGCAAATGAACTTCAGTGCTGCTCTCTGTAGAGATGTCTGGCACCAGAGGTGATCCAGGTTTATGATGGCAAAGCCAAGGGGGACAGGTTCTTTCCTGCATCAAAATCACTCTCCAGTGGGAGTGTTAGGTTTGATGGATGAAGTGGCTTCTCCAAAGGTATGGACAGGAGCTAAACCTTGCTGCCTCTGATAAGGTGGGAGAAGTATCAAGCCAAGTATCACCTGTGAGGGAGAGACAGGAACTCCAGAGTTAGCTGCAAGAGATCATTCTTTACCGTGTCCCTAAAAACAAAAGATCCCCATTGTCTCCAAGTGAGAAACTACAAAATACCTTCCCCACAATGGAAATTATGGAGCAGCAATTATTAACAGCAATTTTCTTCCTGAAGTTTGAGTTTACATTCTTTTCAAATAGGAAGAGTCCTCCTGTGGGTCTCAGCAGTGCTGTGTGGCATTGCAAACTGTACCTGGGAGGGGTTTTGTCCTGAAATGTGTTTGCTTTCTGCCCCTGAAAATTGTGGCAGGAGGTTCTCACTAACTAAGCCCAGTATAAAGAGCTATACTGTGTCTTTGTGAGTGTTTGCAGCCTTGTGATGTGGCACAGAGCCAAGATGCTCCTCAGAGCCAGGTTTTTGTCTCCTGCCTTCATTTCTTGGTGGATGTTCCCAACCCTCCTGCTTTACCAGCCAAGTTTTTCAAAATGCTCTGGGTAGGAGGTAGCTCACCACAGAAAACCACCTATTCTACATTTGGGCTAAAAATTGTAGCAATAACAAAAGGAAAGCCAGTTTCACAAGCATACAGGGGAGAGATGGAGACAGATTAGAGTAATCTGTGGTTTTGAAATCTGTCGGAATAAAGCAAACCACATGAATATGTCAGCGTGCAAAGATAATGAGTGTGAACCACAGCGGAAATTTGTGCCCTACATGTTCATATTTCCCCTAATTACACACAACCTTCCTCATCCCTGCCACGTGGTGTCCTTGTGCTCCTTGTACCTTGTGCTGAATCCTTGCAGGAGCAGATGGGATAACATGACAACAGGTTCCTGCTCTCTTTAGTGCGGGAGCAAGCTGGAAAATTTCTCCTCCTGTTTTGATTATGGCTTTAAAAAAATAATAATTCTAAAATCACTTTTCAGGCCTGAGGCGTTCCTGCCCAATGGGAGGAATATCTACTACTTCCCCCCAAATTATTAAAAATCAGCCTAAATATTTAAGTTCTTCAGCTAATGTCAGTAAATAGCTGTTCTCCTGGGTTGTGAACTGGGGGGATTTCACAGGGTATGCCTTGAGCAAAATGAAATCTTTACCTTTCCTAAATGCTTCTGTATCACATTTGGGTCTTTTTCTAGGCAGCGCTTTCCAAAATTAAATTCTTTCCTTGGATAACCTTTCAAATCACTACCTATTCAGCAAGGGGTGTGTTAGTCCATATGGAAATTTTGAGGAAGGATCTTGAAATAAACTCGAGTTGAAATATGCACAGAAATGCAAATTCCTGGATTTCTGGATAACAGTTGACCAGAGCTGATCTAATTAAGTGCTGTCCTGCAAGTGTCAGAGAATCTGTTTTATTTGTGTAACAAATGCACATCGATTGGTGCCAAGCACGTGCTGAAGAGGATTCAATTGCATTTTATTTTGTGTGCCCAGTCAATAAGCCATGGGAAATGTGTGCTTCACACTGGGAAGTGGCAGTGGCTGTTGCAGCACAGGATGCAGGATTACCTAATGCTGCTTAGCAATCAGCATCAACAGCACCTGTAACATGCCTGCAGCTGTTATAGTTACTAAGAGGCTCCTAAAAAATACTTACCAGTGGGTTTTTATAGTTATTCTGTTACACTTCACAGGTGTAATTCAAAGCTGATCTATTAATAATGTATAAAATAGCAGCATAGAGCTGTTTCCTACATAAACGTTCCATGCTTTGGTTTCCTCCAAGGAGTGAATTTACTTTTAAAGAGCTGAAATGTTAAACATATGTGGGTCATAATTCTCAGCCACGTTATTTTTTACTGCCACTTAGAAAAACACACATCTTTGGTTTAAAAAGAAAATAAAAAGTTACTGAATTGTTACCAAAAAACCAAACAAACAAAACAAAAAAACCAAAAAAAACCCCCCAAAACCCCACAAAAAACTTAAGCTTTCCAAAATACCCTGGCCAAGACTTGCCAGAATCCTGACCCAGTGTAATCCTTTATAAATACCTCTCTACAAATGTGCCTCTTCAAGTGTCCCAGAGGACCTTTAGAAAGCATGTGCAGGAATGGATCTCCTTTTAACTGATAGCCCTTTGTATGGAAGCTTTCTGTGTGTGGAGCCAGCAGGAGTTTTGCAAAAGTTGTCCAAGGCACTTGATGGCAGAGAGAAAATTCCACCCTTGCTCTCTGGCCTTGGAGATGAATGCAGCTCTGTGGCCTTCTGTGGTTACATGGGAGAGGAAGGAGGAAGTGGGAACAGTCCCATGATGTCTCATGGCAGTCACCTGGAGGCAAATCTGGCTCTCAGTCCATGCAAGTGTAAATGCCCACCAGTGTAGCTGAAGCAAAGCAAATTTGATTTGTTGCTCATAACAAGATACTTCAGCACCAGATTCTGAAAATACTTAGGTCCAGCTTTGATGTGAGGAGCCCCTGTGATTTGTCATGAATTTTGGGGATATGATGTTAAGCAGTGTGAGTATTTTTTTAAATTTTTTTTTTTTTTTTTAGATCTTGCCACAGGTCCTCTCCTTTAGCCATCACTGGCACTTGGGAGAGATTATCATTTGGATAATCATCAGCAATAGGATCTCTTAAGATCTAAGTTTTATGGGTATGTTAATTGAATTAAAAGATTAATATACAGTGCAAGGGACCAAGGACATAGGCAATTAATCCTGAGAAATACAACATGGTTGAGTCACACAGAAGCACTACAGGGTAAAAAAAGCCCAGCATTGAAGGACCTTTGACAAGAAAGGTTGTTTTTTCCCCAGACAACCCTGTCAGCTATGGCTGTCACCAATAAAAAGAAAGAAACAAATAAATTGGAGGCCGTGTGTAAGCCACAGGACCAGAATATAAATACACATGACATGGAAAGGAGTAAATAATACTGACGCATTCTTTAGAAATGTTCTCAGGCAGTTCTTCCTGTTCATGTCCCACTGAAATGACATGAAATAAAACTTCATGAGTAAAAGTGTTACTAATGACCCAGGTTCTAGAGGGACATGGCTCAGAGTGTGTTGGGAGGCACTTCTCCTTTGCAGGGCTGCTGTCTTGGGCCCTACACCAGCAATGCAGATGCAAAAAGTTTGATGCTTTCTGCAACAGATCATAAAAGAACATGTTTATCCATTGCTGTCCAAAAGGACAGCTGGACATCTTTCACTGCAGGTCAAGCACCCTGTGGAGCTGGAAATCTGGATGTGAACAGCACTTTCAGGGCATGCAGGTGGGGATGGGGCGATGGTGGAGCCCCACACTCCTGCAGGCATCTCCATGGCATAGCCCCACCTTGGCAAAGGCAGCTCACATGTAGCTCTGGCCAAAGAGGGCAAATCCCACTGCTCCAGGAAAGCAGAAAGCCTCAAATTAAGGACAATTCTTCCAAACTTTGTGAGTAAAATTGAAAGGGTAAAAAAAATAGAATCTTGCTGTAGTCACTGAGAATTTAATGGCTGTCGTTTATAACCAAGATGCCCCTGGCAGGGAGGCAAAACTTGCTCCTGGCCCTGTGTGTAGAGACGACCTCTGAAGGGACAGTGCCTGATCTCATCCAAAGCCCGCACTAAAGTTCATCACACCTAAAATGTCTTTTAAAGGTGTGATTTGTGATTTAAAAACATGTGCGTGGCATCAACTCACCTATTTTTCCAAGGCAGCTCAAACAGGCACAGATTCCTCAGCTCCAGCTGCCAACAGCCTCTCTCATGCCCTCATCCACAGGGAGCCCTCATCTGGTATCCAACTCCTCTATCTAGGGGATGAACTGCCAAAAACCAGAAGTCTGCTGCTCCTAAGTCCTCCTGGGAGATTTGCTCACTGATCCTCCAAAAACTGAGAGAGGAGGGCACTGGAGTGCTTAGCACAGTGTGGGGACACACTGTTTTCTAAACACAAAGAAGCAAATCACATTTATTGGGCTAGTTCCTCAAAGCAGGATCTTCCCTTCTTACCTGGAAAATGTCAACCTGTGAGTCTACCTGCTCCTACAGACAAATCCAGAATTAATGATAAAGACACCTAAATGAATAAACAAGTGTACAAATAGTTTTCCATTACTTTTAACCTTCAGTAATTACTGCCTAGGGTTAAAACACAGTTTTAAATTGCAGGGGGGATGGATATTTTCTTTACTAAGGTGTCCACTCCAGAAGAGGGAGAACACCTCTGCAATAAACTCTGCTCCTTCTTACCCAGTGGCAGCCATGGTTTAATGATTTAAAACTTGCATGGGTGACAGAAAATCCCTGTCAGCACCTAGACCCACATAGGATGGTGTTCTTTGGGCTTGCAAGCCAAATTTCAGAAGCCTTCTGTTCTTTTTTGATGGTTGTATGGGCAAAATCTCACCACACATCCTGGGGGCTGTTGCTGTCCTGTGTATTTGATGACTTTGCTTCCACACTGCTTCTTGAATTATGGTCCTGCAAACACAGAAACGTGTCTTGGCTTGGGGGGGAAAAAGCTGTGCTTTGTAGGGTTTTTTTAACCTTGATACATTTTACATCTCTTGCCTTGCAGGTCTGTGTGGTGGCCTTAGTGGGATTTGTTATGCTTTGTATTTCGTACCAACCCGATGAGAAGACGTGTGCACAGTTCACAGTGAAGGTACCTTTTTTTTTTAAGCTTTTTGTTGTTGTTGTTGTTTTGGGGTTTTTTTTGCTTCTCATGTCATTAAATATAATCAGAAAAGCTGCTCCAGGGGAGATTTTTAAGACCACAGGAAAAGAAATGAAGGAATGGTTTTATGTTATTTTCCAGGCAACTGTATCCTATAAAGGGGAAACTCTAATAAAATTTCAAAACAAGATACCATTTTATTCACCATGTTTTAGGAATATATACAAAGCTGGAATAATTTGGGAAGTGTTCAGAGATTTAAAGCAGATTAAGTGGAGATAGTGAGCAAGAGAAGAAGTAGGGTGGCATAAAATGAGCCCACTTAAACCAAGTTTTAATATTTAATGGGAAAGTACTGGGAAAGCATGGGCACATGCATTCTCCCACAGAGCAAATTCTCATCTAAGCATTGCAGGAACTGCACCATACCCCACCTTTTCCTGCAAAACTGCTTTTCTGACACTGGTGAGCAACTAGAAGAGCAACTCTTGTTTTAAACACCATTTTTCCTAGGCTATTTTTCCTTATTATTGTAGTTTTCAGGGCTCTGAAAATTTTGCAGACACATAATAACCGAGAAAAATACCAATGCAAGCAGCACAAAATGACATTGATTATTAACTGGAAAAAGAAAACAAAATGCAAGGAACGTCTTTTCAAACCCTGGCATCCATCCTCCTTTAGAAATTAGACCCCGGTGTGTCTTTTGTGTCTTTCTCAAGCTACTCCCGTACTTAAAGAAAGGGAGAAGAACAATTGTGCCTGCCCTGTGGCTGCCCTTACACTGTCCTCCCCAAGAAAAGTTACTGGGATGGTTGGGGGCTGCCATGCCAGGCTTTTTATTGCCTGAATTTAAATTCAATTACAGTAATTTCACGATTATAAGCCGCACCTTTTTCATTGAAGAATCCAGCCTACCCCAGTAGTGCAGCTTATATTCAGGTGTGGCTTATCTATGGGCAAATCCCAGTGAAATGCCAACCCAGAAGTGAGAGCTGGCTGGGAGGGTGCCTGGGGCTGCCTTTAAAGGCTTGGCTGGTCTAAGAAAACTGTTGCAACTTGAGCACCTGACACCAAACCCAGCTGGCAGTGATTCTGTTACTAATTTGTAACTTTGTTACACATGGATCCTCGCTTAAAAAAAAAAAAAAAAAAAGAAAAAAAAAGTGCGGCTTATATTCAGGTGCAGCTTACATATGGACAAATCTCATGATCTACCTGGCTACCGGGAGGTGCGGCTTATAATTAGGTGCGGCTTATAACTGTGAAATCACTGTAAATTTCACTAAATTTAATTTGGCATCCAGGCAGGAAGGGAGTTGTCCATCTCTCCTGTTGAGAATGTCTCTGCCATCCACCCTGACGGTAAGGAGTGTGTTGCCCGTAGGAAAATAATTTTGGAATTGCTCCCGAGGTGATGTAAAATGGGCCATTCCTTGTCACCTGGCAGAATTTGAGCTTAAATCTCTCTGGTTCACTCAATAGCCCATGGACTGCTTACCCAAGGCACCCTCCTCCCCAAAATCCCCCTTCCCACATGTCCTATTGCAGCATCCCACAGAACTCATCATTCCCAGGTTGCTCACCTCTCCTGTCCCATATCCCTGCTGGGAGCTGTTATCCCACAGTTTGGGATAACAGGACAAATGGCTTCTGTCTGCAGAGCTCATACCTATTTTAACAAAGTAGGAGGTAAAACTCTCCTCCAGGGCTTTGATCACATAGGACTCATCTACATCTCCAGTATCACTTCTCAAATATCTGAATTTCACTTAAAGGCTGTCTCTGAACTAAAAATGAGCATTAGCTATGACAAGGCTGAGAATGCAAGATTGCAGTCATGAGACAGATTGTTCAGAGGGTTGTTCTTTTCTCCTTGAGGGCCTGATGCTTCATCAAGCACTGCAGTTGGGTTCAGCCTACCTGCTCCAACTGTCCTTACGGGGTCTGCCCTCACACTGGAGGCTGGTTCCCATCAGCCAAGCATCATCCTACAGGAAAATCTTGGCTGAACTTCCCTGGAGTGTATTAAGTACCCCAAGTTCCCTGGCACAATCCAACGATCAGTGTGAAAGGATCACACACACACACACGGAGATCTGGGGGATTTGGGTGAACCCCCAAGGTGACACTGACCACTGCAAGCAAATCCCTCGGGGTGGGAAACAGGAGGAGACCTGTGTAGTCCTCTCTGCCTTCCTCCCTCTTGGCACCTGCTTCTTTCATTTCACACTTGCACGAGCCCTGGATCCTGTGAAAGAAGGAGGTGTGAGAACTGCTTTTGATAGAAGTCCCTTCCTGTGGATACTCGCAGAACGCCATGTGTCCCGGGGAAAGGGAGGGTGCCTGTGCCCTTCAGAGAGACAGCAACAGCCAGTGCCACACAGGACAATCTTGAGCTATCCTGTGTGACATCTGACAGATCTCTCCCTGTGATCCTCCTCTGGGGCAGTGACACCCTGTGCTCCCGCACACCCAACCCACGCTGTGACACACCACAGTTCCTGTTCCTGCAAACCTCCGCAAACCCCTCTGCTTTCACCTCTGGTAACTATGAGGAGCCTTTTCCATGAGGAACTTCATCTATCTTCCTGTTATTTATTTCAGTTTAGTCACGGAGAAAAACTATTGCCAGTAAATATTGCTAAAATATCCCTTCCTCATATGGGGAACACAAAGGAAGATGAGGTGCCATGCTCTGACCTCATCGTACAGTCTCTCCCCACTTCCCTTTTCTCCTTCTAGTTAAGCATCAATTGCAATGCCTATTTCTCTGTTAAAAAACAGTTAAAAACAGTTTTCCAGAGGCAAGTCCTGGTTCCTGGGCAGAGCCCACCACGCAGTTGTATTTGTGATGCTGAAGTTGCCTCCAGGTCTGGCATGTGATTAATCTGCTGATAGAATCTCAGCACTCAGTGTCTTGTGCTCCCTCAGAGGCAGTGTTTGCATTTGGCTCACCTTTAATATTTGAAAACATGTTCACTTTCAGCAGCTCGCAGAGAGATTCCTCTGCAAACATCTTGTGAGAATAATAAGCTTTTTGGAAATTGCCCTGTGTCCCCCACACATCTCCCTTCTCCTCCAAGGATTATCAAAAGAGCTGCCTGTGTATTCAGATTCTGAGACTTCCTTCCCTTTAGGAACACAACAGACAAATTCTCCCTTACAGTACCTGGAGCACAGATTAGGCTGTTGTGTCCTTTGGATAGACATTGGCAGCTAAATATAATACCTGCCAAGGGAGAATCAGGCACATGGTGTAGTCTTGGCTTAGTTTCTCATCTATTAGGGAGGCCTGATTCTGTCTTCTGCTGGGCTGAATTCAGAAACTTCCACCAGGACCTCTGTATCACCAAAGTTTGTCCATTTTCTGTTTTCCCCATTGAACACATTCGCACCATCTTTGAAAACAATTCCATTGGCTTTTGAATTATCACATCTTGGTTTGGAGGGGAGTCCATCAGTCAGCAACACTCCATCTTCTGTATGATTCACATGAGGAGGTGGCCCCATTTTCCAGCTTCACCTTTCCCATGGACCCTTCCCTTGAAAGCTGCGGGGGCAAAGTAATTGTGTTTAATAAGAGCCACCCTTATTTTGAAGCTGCCCTTGGTTCAAGGCCACAGGGGAAGTCATTAAATTTAATAGCTGCCAAGTCTTGGAAACTAAGATCTTTCAGTAAGAATTTGGTGATGTGAGGGGGAAAATGTACATAGTGCTTCAGGACCTGCAATAATCCCAAATATTTTTTTTCAAGCTGGCAACCAAAGAGAAGATTGATTCACACTATATATATATATATATATATATATATATACATATATATATATGACAAATACACCAGGAGTGCAAATTTTATGAAGACCTACATACTTGGAGTTTCAAGGTCATAAAAAATGCTTTTATATTGATATTTTGCTTGCAGTATTGAGGTTAAAAGAGAGGAAGAGAGAGAGAAGCTGCTGTTTAAAATAACAGATTCCAAACCATGCCATGTGTCTGACAGATAAGACGCCAAGGAAAATATATGTTTTTACAGTGCTGAATGGAACCAAAAAACGCATTTTTGGCTAAACACAGAACATGATTTAAATATACATTCACACATATTTTGCACGCAGTGCAGCAACTGCCAGTTCCAGCTATCAAAAGCAAAGGGAAGTCCATATGTGCTGGTATCCAAAGCTCTCAGGTGAATCCCCAAGTGTCAGAGGCTCTGACTTGCTGCCATTTTCCATGTGTTTGTGGGGGTGGACTCTGCACAGCTACTCTTGATAAAAGCCAAGCTATTTTTAAACTGCCACTGCTGTGAGGAGCAGTGGAGGTGATGAGCAGACCTTTGTTCTTCTCACACTGTAGCACTGGGGAAAGAGAGGTGTTTGTTGCCCTTTCATGCCTGTGGAAGACTTCCCCATGTTTATGGGACCAGTTTTGAAGAAGACCAAGCCCAGCACATGCTTTTTGTGGAGATCTGCATTCCCATTCCACAGTGGGACCTGCGAAGCAAACAGGCTGGCTGCATCCACAGGGACGCAAGCGGGAGATCAGCCACCCCACTGCCTGATTAGCAAGTTTAAATCAGATTTTTTTGGACATGCAAACTGAGAATAGCACATGAGCAAAGTCTCAAAAACACCTACAGCTCAGCACAGCCTGGGGTAAGATGGCAGCCAAGGTTGCTCAGTTTTGCTTCCAGGCACTAATTTGTCTAGGCTGATGACCTCGAGTCCTGTCAATGCAGGTAGGACTGGAGAGGAAAATGCTCCCTCCCTCTCTATAAAGCTTCTTGATGTACAGAATAGACACACCAGTTCCTTGGAGCTCTCCCCAGGCCACAAAACTTCGAGGCAATGCTTATATAAAACATGCAAGGCAAGCTCTTGAGATGACCTGCTGAACTTTTCATCATAAGGAGCCTTGCAGTTGTTGAAGCACCCAATCTCCAGACAATGCATTGCGGGTATGCATTGCGTGCAAAGCACAGGTGCTACATTCCTTGTGTGTTCCTCAGTCTCTATGATGCTGGAAAAAGGGGTTTTACTATGGAAAGGGGCACACAGCTGGTCTGTGATCCAGAGAGGGTTAACGAATAAGGTTTATTTCTGAAAGCAATCTTATCAAGGCTGTTAGCTTGGAGAAAAAGAGGAGAAGAAGGAGGTAAACAAGAAGAAACCTGCAGCTGAGAAAAGTATTTTTAGAAAAGTTTTGTGAAAAACAGAGGTGGAGATGATTTTACACCAATGAATGTTATGATGATCTATTGTAACCAATGAGTAAAGCGTAAACTTTGTAGATGGTATAAAAGACAGCTAGCTGTTGTAATAAAGGGATATTAGCCTTCTGAAATGTAGTGTGTCTATTCGTGTGTCGCGTCTGCCCCAACAGCAACATTTTACTCTTATTTTTCTTTTTTTTCCCTTTCTTTCAGCTGCTGTATTTTCTCCTGAGTGCCTTGGCTCTGGTTGCCTGCATTTTGGCAGTGGCTTTTGCTGCACACCACTACCTGCAGCTGACCAAGTTCACCTGTAACGTCGTCCGAGAGTCCTGCCAGTGCAAACTGGACCCTGGGGACCCCCTCGGCCGCACCTTCATGTACCAGGACACGGCTGACTGTGGCAGCCTGACCAGCATGCTCAGCCTGTACCTCCTTCTGCAGATGGCTCTGAACCTGGTGGCAGCCCTGGTGTGCCTCCTGATGTGCTTCGTGGTGTGGAAGCACCGGTACCAGGTTTTCTATGTAGGTGCTCGCTTCCAGCCTCTCACGGCCGCCCAAGGCGCGGGGCAGCAAGTGTAGGGTCTGGGCTGGCAGGGGGTTGTGGCCAGGGATGGGCTGGCAGGGGTTGTGGCCAGGGATGGGGACTGCCACCACAGGCAGCACAGAGGGATGGACTCTTGGAAGGTGTTGTATGAGGAAAAATGCCCACATGGCTTTAATGAGAATATTTTCCAATCATTTTAGGAGCATTTTGTACGGCTGATCTTGAGAAAATTCCTCTTGTGAGATGAGCTAGAGGTCACAGAGTCCTAAAGATGCAGCTGTACAAATGCTCCCCAAAGAGCATCTTTAATAGTCATAGATAAAATCTTTGGGAACTCATCTGCAGGGCTACAGCCATTACAAAACAGGGTCCCTTTCCCTCTTGCCTTCAGAGAAGCTATGCCAATTTCTACCAGATAAGGGTCTGATCCAACATGCTTTGGGAATATATATCTTGGTGCTCTGGGTGTAATCCACACTAACCTGATGGAAATTTAACATTCAGGAAAGTAATGAGGGAGGTCAGGACCTCTTCCAATGCAGGTTGAGACCAAAGTGAATATATTGATGGCTCCATATAGAATATACATATAACTTTTCAGAGTGATTAATGATATAGGCTGCCTAACCCAATTACTAATAAACAACAAATACGAGTGAGTTCACTGAAGGTTCTTTGGTGGGCCCTGCTTGAGACCCCAGGCAGATTTCTGATGTTTGGTAAAAAAGATCAGTATAAGTAACCTTGAGTTGCTCCTAAAGTAGAGGAACCCTAAATCACCAGTCATGTTGAAAACTATGTCCATATTGCTCTAATTGCAGGCTGACAAACCCAGATTTTAGCCAGTTCCACCAATTATAATCCAAGCACAAACGGCCAAATGCATTTTTGGTGTAACTCCTCTGAAGACAATCAGCCTTACACACCAGCAGTGGAGTTGGGCCAACAGTCCTGAAAGATATATCCCTGCAACAATGAATGTTTTTAAATGGGGTGGAAGGAGGCAACCAAGAAGAGACTGCCAGTCTCCAAAGACATCTTTGATAATGATGAGGGCAACAGAATAATGATTTCTTAATGAGGATGGAAAAACAAAGCATATTCAAGCAGTGCTTTTTTCATCCTGAAGTGCAGCTCTAGAAGTGCTTTACATTTTATTAACCTTATACCAAGACAACTACGTTGGTTTGCCCCTTGAACTGCCAATTCCACTTGCACAGCATGGACATCCAAATTTAGGAGCAAATTGGCAGTACTTGGCACTGCCTGCTGATCCATATCTGTGCAGGAGCAAGCCAGCTGGTGCTCACACCCTGCCATGACAAGGCATTTCCCGATCCCAGCCAGAACAAGGATGTCTCTGAGGTGGGGTGGAGCAATCACATGCCAGAAAAATTGTGCCATAATCATTAGCTAGGAGGAAGCAAATGAAATTTATATAAGCTTCAAAGAAAAAAAACAAACAACCCAGTCAACTTTCTGTAGCAAAAATAGTCATCAAAAAGTCAAAACTCCAGACTGGCTAAAACCTAGTTGTATAAGGAGCTCTAATCCTACCCAAAAACCTGTCTTCCATAGAGTGATCACACATCCTCCAGGGGCTAGACCATGAAGCCTCTCCTGTGTCCCACCGAGAACACTGCTGGGTGTAGGGGCTGTAGCTTGTCATGGAAAGTGCCTCCGGAGTAGACATAGCATCACCAAGGTGCTCTCTGTCAAGCCACAAAGCTAGGAGCTGCAGAACATGAGGGGCTTTTGAGATCTGCTTCCAAATGATCTTTTCTATTGCACCTAAAAGTAACAATCACTTGTAAGCCTGGCTGCAGAGCACATTTGCAAGGGTGCTGTGTCACCACCCATGCAAAGACCTCAGTCTGCCTCCCAGGCACTGCTGGGGCAAGCTGAGACAGGAGAGGAGTGGGATGGGGGTCT